>PIJE02000043.1:865250-892750 GCA_002895965.2 Coryphaenoides rupestris | reverse complement strand
ACAGAACAATGTCAAAATACACTGCGCATGAAAAAGAACCATCTGAGATCCTCTCACTCAATGTTCATCTTTTTTAAATACTGTAGGGGGGGGGTCACTACATTGTGGCCCACAGTATAAATGACACACACACACACACACACACACACACACACACACACACACACACACACACACACACACACTGATTGGAGACATGAGCCGGAGTCTACTATTAAGGACGTTCCTGGAAGAGGGCGGCTTCATCGGAAGAGGCCATACAAGTTGTATAAATTAGGCAAACAATGCATAAAAGACAACACTGTAAATCACACACACACAAACACACACACGCACACACACACACACACACACACACACACACACACTGTGTGAGCACATGCATGCACACACAGAGGAGCAGCCACGTCTAGCCCACTGGGAGAAACCACCCATCACTGGACACACACCAAAGTTTGCCAATATTGCATGTCATGTGGGTCAAGGTCAAACGTCTTGAACTGATGCAACTAAAGCCTAAAAGAAAGCGTCATTATCGGCATTGGATTCCAATTGTATTATTTTTGTTTTTACATATCAGAATAAAATCTAAATAACAGTAGGCTACATCTGAATGTGTCGACCATTACTCGTGGTATTTAGCCCACCACATATTGGTATTGTGCAGAGATATAATGAAGCAGGTTATCAGGATACATGACCATAACCCACTACGTCTAAAAATGCGCGCACACACACACACACAGACAGACACACACACACACACAGCACAGCACAGCAAGGCTTGGACGCCTGCACCCCACTGGTCCTGCGTGTATTCCGTGGTTATCGTATCGTGTCAAGGGTTATAATAAAGCAGATGTGCAGTCAGAGAGAGTTTCAGGACGCAGGACGTCAACATCCAAACCAGCCAGCTGATTATCCTAAAGAAACGTCATCTCAGCAATTGAACACTTTAAACTCCATATGTGTTTCAGTGTAAAAGCCATAACACACACACACATGGGGCATGGGACGCGGTGTAGTGCCGGGAACTCACCGGGGTGACAGTCGGCCCACAGGAGGAGGAGGGCGGAGGACATCAGGGGGAAAATCCACCAGCAACCCGCCCGCAGTAGCCTCCACATGGCAGTGATATGGACAGCTGGGAGGTGGAGGTCTCCTCGGGGATCAGACCATGGGGTGGGCACCCAGGGGGACCTGAGACAGTAGACCTTATCTTAGGCAGTATACCTTAAAAACAGTGGACCCTTAGGCAAGTAACCTGAGACCCGAAGGCGCGGCGGCGTGTGTGGATCTGGAGAAGAAGAGTCTTTCTTGGTCAGGAGATCCAGCCGCACAGATCCTCCATATTCCCCCCAAAGCAAACACACACCACAACCCGACAGACGGACTCGAAGCAGGGATCAGTTGACCCGGCGAAGGGCTCGGTCCGCGGGTCCGACGCGAGTAGCGGGGGGTCCTGGGCTGGACGGAGAGTGAGGTTCGGTCCGCGGGTCCGACGCGTGTAGCGGGTCCTGGGCTGGAAGGAGAGAGGTTCGGTCCGCGGGTCCGACGCGTGTAGCGGGTCCTGGGCTGGACACAGAGAGAGGTTCGGTCTGCGGGTGCGACGCTAGCGGGGGGTCCTGGGCTGGATGGAGAGTGCTGGACAGCTGTAGAGGAGCTGGACGCTTTCCATTCCTCTTGCAGGAAGTGTCTGGCAGAGACTTTAAAACATCTATAGACAAGAGCGAGGATGGAGAGAGAGAGAGAGACAGAGAGAGAGAGAGAGAGAGAGAGGGGAGGGAAGAGAGACAGAGAGGGAGAGAGGGGAGGGAGAGAGAGGGGGAGACAGAGAGAGAGAGAGAGAGAGAGGAGGGAAGAGAGAGAGAGTGAGAGAGGGAAGGGAAGAGAGAGAGAGAGAGAGAGAGAGAGAGGGGAGAGAGAGAGAGAGAGAGAGAGATAGGGAGGGGAAAGAGTCTCCAATTCCTCTGGATCCTAGCGCCGGTGAGGCACAGCAGCAACATAACGACTAGAGCAGCACACGTTTTAGCTGGAGATGCCAAGAATTAGGATAGGATACGCCGCCACACACACACGCATGCACACAAACACGCACGTGTGTGTGTGCGTGCGTGTGTGTGTGTGTGTGTGTGTGTGTGCGTGAGAAACACAAGGCAGCATAGAGATCTATATGTATATATACATATATATACTGCATACAGTATATCCTGTATATGTGTGTATGTATGCACACACACACACGTACACAAACACACATGCTCACAAACACACACACACACACACACACACACACACACACACACACACACACAACACACAGACAGACGTGCACACACACACACACACACACACACATGATGATGTCCGTGGAGGATGTGTAATGTCCAATGCAGTTCTGGTGTTAAAGAGCTCCTATTATACCAACAGGGTGTGAGTGTCATTACCATTACAAGCCGTTTCAACCTGCTAGATCAGCCTACCAGCCTACCAGTGTTAATTTTGGCAGCTATTTTAGATTTAGTCTTAGTCTTAGACTTTAGACGAAAATGCATATTAGTCACATTTAGTCATTTTTATCCTTCTTAGTTTCAGTCTAGTTTTCGTCGACGGAAACTCAGAACATTTTAGTCTAGTTTTAGTCACATTTAATAGTCCATCTTATAGCCACATTAAGGACACACTGCACGAGGTGCATGCAAGTTTTGAAAAGATAATTCATTCAATTTTGAATGTCCGTTAGTCCACCACTAACATTTGAGTCTCGTCTTGTCTCGTCAACGAAAGTAAAAATAGATTTCGTCACAGTTTTTATTTTCAAAGATCCGTTTTCGTGACGTCAACGTCATGTCTTAGACATGGGAAAATGGGAAAAAAGGTCGTTAACGCATATTTTTCGTCAAACATTTCGTGAATGAAATTAACACTGCAGCCTACCCAGTGGACTGTAGCAACTGGTAGGCTGATCTATCCAACATACATCTGGATGGACATTCCCATTTGTGATGCCAAAAGCTGGAGATTCTGACGGCTGATCACTCACACACCTGGTGGTATAATAGAAGCCCTTTAATTTAAACCCACGTATTACATTCTATGATAATTAAGGCCAAAAGGACCGCAGCTTCAGCGGTTGCTGAAGCAAAAACCCGGGTGTGGGAGGAGTTCGGGGAGGCCATGGAGCAGGACTTTCGGTTGGCCTCAAGGAGGTTCTGGCAAACTGTCCGGCGACTCAGGAAGGGAAAGCAGGGCTTGGCTCAGGCTGTGCTCAGTCGGGGAGGAGAACTGCTGACCCAGACTGAGGATATTGTCGGGCGGTGGAAAGAACACTTTGAGGAGCTCCTGAACCCGACCAGTACGTCCTCTGGGGAAGAGGCAGAGTCTGAAGACTCGGGGGAAGTCTCACCCATATCCTTGGTAGAGGTCGCTGAAGTAGTCAAAAAGCTCTTCAGTGGCAAGGCGCCAGGTGTGGATGAGATTCGCCCTGAGATGCTGAAGGCTCTGGACATTGTCGGGCTGTCGTGGCTGACACGCCTAGTCAATGTAGCGTGGAGGTCGGGGACAGTACCTGTGGAATGGCAGACCGGGGTGGTGGTCCCCATTTTCAAGAAAGGGGACAGGAGGGTGTGCTCCAATTATCGGGGTATCACACTGCTCAGCCTCCCCGGGAAAGTTTATTCCAGGGTGCTGGAAAGGAGGCTCCGGCCGATTGTCGAACCTCAGCTCCAGGAGGAACAATGCGGATTCCGTCCTGGCCGTGGAACAGTGGACCAGCTCTTTACCCTCGCAGGGTTGTTGGGGGGCGCATGGGAGTTTGCCCATCCAGTCTACATGTGCTTTGTGGACTTGGAGAAGGCCTATGACCGTGTCCCCCGGGGAATCATGTGGGGGGTACTACGGGAGTATGGGGTACCGGGGCCGTTGGTACGTGCCATTCGGTCCTTGTACGAACAAAGTGCGAGCTGCGTCCGTATTCTCGGCACAAAGTCAAGCATGTTCTCAGTGGGTGTTGGACTCCGCCAAGGTTGCCCCTTGTCACCGGTTCTGTTCGTGATCTTCATGGACAGAATCTCAAGGCGCAGCCGAGGTGAGGAGAGTGTCCGGTTTGGGGACCTCAGACCTCAGACCTCTGCTCTTTGCAGATGATGTGGTTCTGTTGGCTACATCAGACTGTGACCTCCAGCATGCACTGGGGCGGTTTGCAGCCGAGTGTGAAGCGGTCGGGATGAGAGTCAGCACCTCCAAGTCTGAGGCCATGGTTCTCTGCCGGAAAACAGTGGAGTGTTCCCTCCGGGTTGGGAGTGAGTTGCTGCCCCAAGCGAAGGAGTTCAAGTATCTCGGGGTCTTGTTCACGAGTGAGGGCAAAATGGAGCGGGAGATGGACAGACGGATTGGTGCAGCGTCTGCAGTGATGCGGGCGCTGTACCGGTCCGTTGTGGTGAAGAGGGAGCTGAGCCGGAAGGCGAAGCTTTCGATTTACTGGTCCATCTACGTTCCAACCCTCACCTATGGTCACGAGCTTTGGGTAGTGACCGAAAGAATGAGATCGCGGATACAAGCGGCCGAAATGAGTTTCCTCCGCAGGGTGGCTGGGCTCAGCCTTAGAGATAGGGTGAGGAGCTCAGACATCCGGAGGGAGCTCGGAGTAGAGCCGCTGCTCCTCCGCATCGAAAGGAGTCAGCTGAGGTGGTTCGGGCATCTGATTAGGATGCCCCCCGGGCGCCTCCCTTTGGAGGTTTTCTGGGCACGTCCAACTGGGAGGAGACCCCGGGGCAGACCCAGAACCCGCTGGAGAGATTATATATCTCGTCTGGCCTGGGAACGCCTCGGGACCCCCCAGGAGGAACTAGAGAGTGTGGCTGGGGAGAAGGAAGCCTGGGGGGCCCTGCTTAGCCGGCTGCCACCGCGACCCGACCCCGGATAAGCGGACAATAATGGATGGATGGATGGATGGACACTTAAGCGTTAATAACCATGGATGTATCTATTATTACCATCAATATGATAAGATTATAACCACTGAACGCCGTTCGCCATGTTTGTTTAATATCCATGGTTTAATCACAAGAGTTTTGGATTTGAGAGTCTGGAATCGAGAACAAACTTGTTAAGATTCATCATGACATGTTGTAGTGCCGAAGAACGGGAGTCGGAGGCGGAGTATTAAGAATGGAACTCCAAACTTTATTTTCCATTTGCGCAAATCCAAAACGTTTGTTGCACGCACTCACTAAACCGCAAGAGAACCCCGGTGCAGCCCCTTAATTAGTCCGTAGGGAAAACAACCTACCTAAACCGTTCCCCCACCCTAAACAATCACAAGGTGAATTATGTACATTATGGTTCCCCATACAAGCCCCCCCAGAATTCACCCATAAACAAAGTCTGTGCGGCGGGGAGGAACGATAAGCCAACCACCACGACCCCGGCGAACGGAAGCTGGGGAGTGGGACGCCGCAGGGGTTGCCGGTACCGCCCCACAGCGGCGGGGGGTCGGGAAAGGAACTGCAAGACCCGGGTTGGCGAAAAGGGGCAAGGCCAGGGGCCGGCCCCGTCGCGGAGGCTGAGCCAGTTCCAATGGCCGGTCCAAGTCCAGGTGAGCAGGTTTAACCCGGTCCACCGAGATGCGCTCGGCCCTCCCCCCCCACGTCCACCACCAAGTGCTTGGCCCCGTGCTCCAAGACGCGGAAAGGACCGTCGTAAGGGGGACGCAGGGGGCCCCGATGAGCGTCGTGTCGGACGAACACGTGCCTCGCCGAGCGCAGACCCACGGGCACCTGGGACACCGGAGTGCCATGCTGAGCAGTGGGGATCGGTGCAAAGTCCCTAGCGCCGTCCAGTAGGGAGGCCCGCTGGGTAGCCGCCGACCAGGGGGCAGTTGTGCTGGGGAAGAAATCTCCCGGGACCCGCAACGGCTGACCATAGACCAGCTTGGCTGAGGAGCACTGTAGGTCCTCCTTAGGCGCGGTTCTGAGACCCAGCATGACCCACGGAAGCTTGTCGAGCCAATTCCCGTCCGTCAAGCTGGCTTGAGGGCCGCCTTCATCGAGCGATGGAAACGCTCACAGAGGCCGTTGGCCTGAGGGTGGTAAGCGGTGGTACGCTAACCCCCAAACCTTCGGCCACGGCATTCCAGAGCTCAGAAGTGAACTGCGAGCCGCGATCTGAGGAGAGGTCGGACGGGGTGCCAAAACGGGCTACCCAAGTCCCAATGAATGCCCGGGCCACGTCAGCAGACGCCGTTGACGTGAGCGGAACCGCTTCTGGCCAGCGGGTCGTCCTGTCCACCATAGTGAGGAGGTAGGTGAAACCGTGAGAGGAGGGCAGCGGACCAACCAGATCAATGTTGACATGATCAAACCTCCTCTCAGGCACAAGGAAATGTTCTAGGGGGGCCTTAGTGTGGCGGTGCACCTTGGCACGCTGGCAAGCCAAGCATGTGTCGGCCCAGGTCCGCACGTCCTTCTTGAGCCCCCGCCAGACGAACTTAGCCGCTACCATCCGCACCGACGGCTTCCCGCCAGGGTGTGAAAAGCCGTGCACCACCTCGAACACGGGGCGCCTCCAGTTACTGGGGACGACCGGTCGCGGCTGACCCGTGGAGATGTCACACAGCAGTGTGGTGCCCGTGTCACCGAAACTCACATCCTCCAGACGCAGCCCCATGTCCACCGCCTTCAGGTCCTGCACCTCCACGGATTGGTCCGCCGCCATGCGGGTATAGTCAAGGCCCAACTGGATGGTACCGACGATGGCCCTGGAGAGGCAGTCAGCAACGAGGTTGGACTTACCAGCAACGTGCTGGATGTCCGTAGTGAACTCCGAAATGTAAGAGAGCTGGCGCTGCTGGCGAGAGGACCACGACTCCGCCACCTTGGACATGGCGAAAGTGAGTGGTTTGTGGTCCACAAACGCCATTGGTGACGCGGTGCCCGAGGAAGTCGATGGCGGACAACCCGAACAGACACTTTGCCAGGTTGATGACTAGCCCGTGTTGGCTGAGCCTCGTGAAGAGGGCCCGGAGGTGAGACAGGTGTTCATCTTCCGAGGCGCTGGCGACGAGTATGTCGTCCAGGTAGACGAACACGAAAGGCATGTCCCGTAGAACAGAGTCCATCAGGCGCTGGAACGTCTGAGCGGCGTTCTTGAGCCCAAACAGCATCCGCAGGAACTCGAACAACCCAAAAGGCGTGGGGATGTCCAGGGGATGCACAGGCACCTGGTGGTACCCCCGCACCAGGTCCACCTTAGCAAAAACCAGCTTACCCGCCAGGAGCGCCGAAAAGTCTTGGATGTGCGGGACTGGGTAGCGGTCAGGTGTCGTCGCCTCGTTGAGGCGGCGGTAGTCACCACACGGGCGCCAACCACCATTGGGCTTGGGGACGATATGAAGAGGGGACGCCCAAGGGCTGTCAGAACGGCGGATGATCCCCAGGTGCTCCATGTGCGAGAACTCCGCCTTCGCTACTGCGAGTTTGTCGGGGTTGAGTCGTCGGGCCCTGGCGTAGACTGGGGGTCCCTCCGTGGTGACATGATGCTCTACCCCGTGCTTGGTGGTGGGCGCAGAGAAGGTAGGCAGCGTCAGCTCAGGAAACTCAGTGAGCAGGCTGAGGTACCTGTCCGCCCCTGCCAGTGATCCTGACAGACCGTCGTACTCCGCCTCGCCCCGCGTACATGCGAGGGAGGAGAAGGTTAGGGCATAAATCAAGCGGCTGTTCTTCTAGTAGTCCATGGGCACAAAGAAAATCCGCAGAAGGGAAAAAGCGATGTCCGCTGTGACGAACCCCCAGGTGAACCGTTGCCCCCCCAAACATAGTTCAACAGGCCTCACACCATACGTGCGGATGGGGCTGCCGTTAGCCGTTGCCAACTGCGGCCCGCCCCCCCCCGAGTGACATCCTCCTCCGAAGCAGGAATAACGCTCCTTTGAGCGCCGGTGTCACAAAGGAACCTGCTACCAGAAATACTGTCACTGACGAAGAGCAGCCTGCTTGCATCACCAACACTCAGGGCCACTACTGTGCGCCGGTCCCCCCGTTTCCCGTCGGCTTGTAGCTGCAGGGGGAAAGGCACCTTTTCGCTTTGGCGCCGAACCGTGCGTGGTAGTCTCCCCACCCCGGCCCGGAGCTGCGGCGTTCCACGCCCTCTTAACTGGCAAGGGGGGACCGAAGGTTGGGGCCAATACGTCCGGACCGGGCTGCTGGGCCGCCAGGAAAAAATGGCCTGCTTCCTCTGCTAGGGCGCGAGGTTCTGTAATGAACCCGGGGCGGCATGTGGCGTAGGAACATTTCCACAAATAAAAAATTGGGACGTTCCTCCCCCAGTAGATTCAGCATCTTCTCCATGAGCTGGGATGGCTTGCTGTCACCCAGGCCTTGAATGGCGAAAAGGTGGCGAGCCCTCTCCTTAGTGGACAATTCAAAAGTCTTTAGGAGGTGGGCTTTGAACACCACATACTTGTATCTGTGCGGAGGGTTTGCAATGTAACCCACCAACCTGGACGCCGCGGAGCTCCCCAGCACTGCCACTACGTGGTAATACCTTTTCTCGTCGTCGGCTATTCCGCGGCAGGCAAAGTGCGCCTCCACATGCGCGAACCATGCCCTAGCGTCGCGCTGACTACTATAATTACAATAAACTACTATGTTATCTTTCGATTTGTTATCTATTATCTTTCTGCCCAGATTACAACACGGTTTCCTGATGGAAATTATTATCATGTGAAATTTGTGAAATAACCCGTACATAATCATAGACAATAAACATAATTGTCTTTGCTTTATTTTTTATAGATGGATAACATAGTTAATAGAGATATATATATTAGACAGGAGAAGCATCACTGTCGACATATCCATGCCCTGTCTATTTATCTATCCATATATCTATCTATTACAAGTGTCGATTTATTAGGCCTATGTCTATTTATGATCTATTATCTTATGCTATTTCGCACATTTTTGTCATGGTGAAATGACAGTTATCTTATTATGGTAGTACTTAATCATAGACTGTAAACATAATCGTCTTCTCTTTATTTGTAATGTGGCTAACTGTTAATGTCTGGACGGGATTGAACCAACGCACTGAAATAACAAACATCAGTAAACAAAACGTTTCATGGAAGCACGTAGTCGTAGACTTGCACCATTTGAAAAGTACAATTAAGAATAACAGTTAACAGTAACAGTCTACCAAAATGCATTTCTCTGCATAACATACATACACCAGCATTGACCTACAATATGGTGGGGAGACTATCTATTTAATGGGTAGGTATTGGACCCAATTGCAGTACAACCACTGGAGACGTTTGGGAATAATGTTTAATAAAGTTCTTGCACAGTCCAGGGTAACACAAACACAACTGAATAATATAGTCCAAAGGCAGTAACAGTCCTGTAACAGTACCCCCCGCCCCCTCGAGGGACAGATTCTAGACGTCCCACTGGGACCTGGCAGGAACTCTCAGGCGGATGACCTGGAGGCAGGGCAGAGGCCAAGCAGTGACGCCCAGCTGGAGGGCCTGGAGGCAGGGCAGAGGTCGAGCAGGAACCCTCAGGCGGATGGCCTGGAGGCAGGGCGGAGGCCGAGCAGTAACCCCCACGCGGACGGCCTGGAGACGGTGAAGTGGAACCACCAGGGACGCCACAGACTCAGGAGGCGGAGTCCCTGGACATACCGTAGACTCCGAGGGCGGAACCACTGGGGAAGCTGCAGCATCAGGAGGCGGAGCAACAGGGGTTGCTGCAAACTCAGGGGGCGGAGCCACTGGGGATGATACAGATTAAGGGGACGGAACCAATGAGGATGCTGCCACCTAAGGGGGCGGAGTCACTGGGGATGCTGTAGAGTCGGCTGCGAACCAGCAGTGGAAACCGGCAGCTGCTGCGTTCCAACCGGCAACGAGACCAGAGGCAGAGATGGCTGCAAGCCAGCAGTGGGGACAGGAAGCTGCTGCGGCCCAACCGGGACAGGGATCGGGGACAGTTGCAGCCCAGCAGGGGGGATAGGAGGCTGCTGCGCTCCAACCAGAACTGGGACTGAAGACAGAGACGGCTGCAACCCAGCAGTGGGGACAGGAAGCTGCTGTGGCCCAACCGGGACAGGGACCAGGGACAGCCGTGCCCCAGTATCAAGGACGGGAGGCAGCTGCGTCCAACTGGAACAGGGACTGGGGGCGGCTGTGGCCCAGAAGCGGGGATTGGAGGCTACTGCGGTCCAATTGGGACTGACGACGGAGATGGCTGCGACCCAGCAGCAGGGTCGCACACCACAGAACATTGATCTAACTATAAGCCAGCAGTCACTGCGTGCTTAGTTATAGATCATTCTTATTTTTATACTAGTAGTAGCCTTCAATGCTATTCAATAATGACGATTGTGGAGTGTGTGTGGTTGGTGGCTGGTTTAAGGAGCCTCACCTGGGCTGATTGAACTCTGGGGCTGGGTGCGCTGCACACCTGTGGTGCATTGGCTAATCAATATATAATATTTGAACAATTATATTTGTATTGTATTGTACAAAATTATAAAAGGTAGTTGCTCTTCTGGTCTGAGGGCCCAAATGCATGACACAGAGACACACAGACAAGGTGTTATCGATAATGAGGGGTTTCCGCTGAAGGGAAGAAAAGGTAGTAGGATAAGATACAATAAGATAAGATAAGGTGGAACTTTATTCATCCTGAATGACATTCTTGTTCAAGAGGTTGCTCAAAAATACCAACAACATAAGAATAAAAACAAAAGAATAATGGTGGAGTCCTCCCTCCACGTTGAGAGTGAGTTGTTGCCTCAAGCGAAGGAGTATCTCAGGGTCTTGTTCATGGACAGATGGACTGGTGCAGCATCTGCAGTAATGCGTGCACTCCATTGTGGTGAAGAGGGAGCTGAGTCAGAAGGCGAAGCTTTCGATTTACCGGTCCATCTACGTTCCAACCCTCAACTATGGTCACAAGCTTTGGGTATTTATCAAAAGAACGAGATTGCGGATACAAGTTCCTGAAATGAATTTCCTCCGCAGGGTGACTGGGCTCAGCCTTAGAGATAGAGTGAGGAGCTCAGACATCCAGAGGGGGCTTGGAGTAGAGCCACTGCTCCTCCGCATCGAAAGGAGTCAGCTGAGGTGTTTCAGGCATCTGATTAGGATGCCTTCCGGGCGACTCCCCTTAGAGATTTTCCAGGCACGTCCCACTGGGGGAAGACCCCAGGGCAGACACAGAACCCACTGGAGGGATTATATATCTCATCTGGCCTGGGAACGAGGATCCAGAGAGTGTTGTTGAGGAGAAGGGAGTCTGGGGGGCCCTGCTTAGCTGGCTGCCACCATGACCCAGCCCCGGATAAGTGGAAGAAAATGGATGGATGGATCGACAATAGAATAATAAATGTACAGTATAAGCTTGAAAGAAAAACGGGAAAAAAGGATGGCGGGCAGTTGGGGGTAGATAGGGCTAGCCGGGCAAGCTGGGCAAGGAGGGAGGCAGGCAGGACAGGCAAACAGGTAGGCAAGCAGGCGGTTGATATACTGCATGCTGTTGGAGTAGATGTAGCTGTGTAAGCAAAGGGAGATGAATGGATGACGTAAACAGAAACCGGGTACTGGAAACCGCCTTTAGGAGGCAGAAGTGGACAGCATGACAGTAACCCAGGTGGCATCTAAGTACCTGTTTCCTGTTGAAATCCCGGATGAGGGATGGGTCCAGGATCTGTGTCTGGGGGTCTGTTCATCAGGTCCATAGCCCTCCAAGTCCCCAAAGCACAGGCATCCCTGGCCACACCAGTGCATGTCCAGCAGCTAATGGATTGTGTAGGCAGGGTGATAGCAAATAATGGAGGAGGACTGGGTGCTTGGGGAGACAGAGGGCTGGTGGAAACAGGCTTGACCTGGAATAAAGTTGGGGTGGACAAAGAGGGAGGTGGGGATTCTGAGACGGACAGCACAGGGGTTCACAAAGGACTAAATCTCAAAGGGGCCAAGATAGGGGGGCACCTTTAGAGGCAGGTCCCTAGAAAGGAGCCAGATACTTGTGTATATAGCATTTACCTCCATCAGAGACTGAAAAAATTAGTCTGGTTGAGAGAGGACAGGTGTAGAGATAAAGTGGCACTTGAGCTCCCGGAATGCAGTCTCAGCTTCAAGTGTCCAGTTGAAGGGTGTGGCTGAGGAGGTGAGCGCTGTGGATAAAATATTATATATTAATGAAATATCTATGTCTTATGTAGCCGATTCTGCGATGGTTGTATAATGCAACATTATGCAGTCATCCGCACAGACAGTACAGCCACACACACAGGTCGTCTGGAAGGTTTTCAGCATCAACAAAGAAGATGCAAATTTAGCAATTTGTTCAAGAGGGCCTCTGACACGTCAGTATTTTACCACCTGTTCAAACTACAACAAACAAATAAAAAAAAACTACCTGTAAAACCAGTTTATTAAAATGTATAAGTACATGATGAAATACTGAAAGAGAAGGCTGAGAAGGAGCTGGCTTGTTGGCCAGCCCTTCATCTTTGCAGGGACAGAGTTACCTGCCCATCAGCAGAGACATTATCCTACAGGAGGATCATAATTTCTCTCCACTTGCACACAAGCATTGACAGTGTGCATATGTTTAGCTTGGCTGGAGATGAGGGAAGAATCTGACTATCTGGTGATAAGGTGGAGGTGCTTTTGTGCAAGAAAACTTGGCATTCATGTGATTGCATTAGGAAGACAGGTTGACAACAACCTAATCTCAGATCCAGAAGTTTGACAATGTCTCAGGTGGATTCACGCAGGGTTTCCTTTTTTGCTATTGAGATATTCGTCCTCTGAGATTAACTCATTCGAGAGTCACAAGATGTGACAATTTTAACAAATGTATTTCTACATTTTAGCGCCTGTCCCATCGACTGAGGGTGGTTTACTTTATCAGTGCTGGCCGAGTTTGTGTTCGTTGTTGACCAAGGAAGATACTGAGATAGATACTGCACACCTCAACCAGCCAGAAGATAGCGCCAGAACCTTCTAGGCCCTGAGAATCTCCCAAGAATACCTTGTGCCAGGTGATCAGTGGGATCACCTGGGGCTCTTTGTGGCTTTATAAACCCCTGCTTACAGTCAGTCAACGCTCGGTCATGAACATTTGCTCCCAAGAACACTGCTGCTGTGATTCTTTGAAGAAAATATACTTTATTTTTGTTTTGCCAATTTCCGCCTGTTTAGTTTAAGAACGTTGCTGAACCTTTCTGAAGAAATTCTGAATTGCCTTGGAAAGATAATAAACTCTTATTTTTTGCATCTTAACCTGCATTTGTGCTCAGTCTGCAATGTGACAGACAATGGCAAGACGATGCTGTCATTTTAGTTATTAGTGCCGTGTTTACAAATATGGAAGAAGAAGTAAAATACCTTATTGCAAGGGCATACGCTGGAATAAACAGACAGTGAGATGGTTTGAGTTTTCCTTCCAATCCCTGGTCAGCCATATCACGTTTGTTGTGGTTCTGCTGCTCAGGTTGATTTCAGTCGAGCCCTTGCCTCCTGGAACATGATCGACACAAGTTTTAAGTGAAAGGAAAAATTTAAATTGGCTGGTGATTTGATTTAAAAGTGCTTTGATCTCACTGTATCTCTTATCAACAGTGTTAACTATTCAGACTTCAGCAGTTATTTTTTATAAATCTGAGGTATGGGTAAGGGTTTAGGCAACATGACAGTGGTGTTTTATTTTTTTCAGCGCCAGCAGCCACTGATATCACCCACAATGCATAATAAAATACATCCATGGTTAGGTGGCAGTAATAACAACAAGCTCAATGGGATTCTTGGTACACCAGAAATCGAGGCAACATGTTTAGGCAAGCTTCTTAATCGGTGCTTCCGGTCAAGAAACTGTACAGGGAACCGTGCGAGCAGGGTTTGAACCTGCACGGGGAGACCCCATTGGATTTCACGACCAACGCCTTAACCACTCAGCCATCACAG
Source organism: Coryphaenoides rupestris (assembly GCA_002895965.2). Classification (NCBI taxonomy): domain Eukaryota; kingdom Metazoa; phylum Chordata; class Actinopteri; order Gadiformes; family Macrouridae; genus Coryphaenoides; species Coryphaenoides rupestris. The sequence goes on along the minus strand of PIJE02000043.1, from coordinate 878,775 downwards.
CTCCTTACACTACTATAAAATATTATTTCCTTTGTGACAGTACACCTAGTGACACAGCAATACAACAAGCTTCCCAATATAGTTATGTGTTTTAACCACTTCATATAGGTTTGTCAAATTAAAAACACAGAGCAAATTAGAGTCCAACAAGTCCTAGACAACTTCACCTTATCTTGGTGCTGAAGTATGCCGTAAAGTACGCCTCTACATATTACATTCCTGTTTCAACAGAATCCAAGGTGACATGTTTAGTGAAGTAAAAACCTGTCCACTGAACGCTGCAAGCAGGGTTCAAAACTGCACGGGGAGATGCCAGTGGATTTCAAGGCCAACACCTTAAGCTCTGGGCCATCACAGCTCCTATGGAAGCATTATAAAGGGAATCTTGGTAGGTCAATTTGGATTTTCCTTATGCCATTCATATTTGGGAAAGCATCATACTTGACATGGATTGAGGAGAAGATGAATACATTGAGAAAAGAAAGTTTTTAAATCATTAATTATTCCAATTCTTTCAAAGAGAAACAGATGCAGCTAATTATTACCAGGAGCCTTTGACTCATTGAAATTACTTGTCAGGTATTTCTGATAATTTGCACAAAAAAAAAAAAAAGCACCAAGCTTACAACTGGTGTTCAATCCATGATAGTTAAGGCTGGAAGTGTACAAAGGCAGGTGCGTTCCATTCAAATCCCAGTCCACTTTCTCTCCGATCCGAAGTGGCCTCTGTGTGATGCATGCTGTTATATAATGCCAAGGGCTGAGGGTAGGCGAACGAGCACTAAAGTCTGATTTGTGAGACTAACACCAACCTAAATGTGCCTTGTCCTATTGTTCTCTTTCTATTAACTGCTGCTGCACCCGTGAATACTGTGCTTTATTTTTAGTTGGTGGTTTGTAAAACGGATCAACTAAGACAATCACTAAACGAATACAAATCCAAAACATGGGGAACACACCAGCAAGGAGACAAACTATGACAAGTGCGGGCGGAGACAGAACACAAGTCATGTGATGCTAATATCCAGCAGGGGGTGCAAGAAACTCCAAAAATAAATCACACTTTAGGGGGACAGAGGCAGACTATGACAACCCCTGCTCTCGCTACAAGTGGCGATCGAACATCATTCTTTGGACCTCGGTCCACACCCTAACCAGGGGTACGAACCGGACGGAAGTGGATATTTGCAGTTTCCCAGACTTGACCGCGTCATGTTTGGAGCTAACACGGCCTAAAGGTAACCGTGACGGTACACATATTCAGAGTATTGTAGCTCACTCCACGTGTCGATGTTGGACGTACATATTGCCTTATAGTGAGTTATATTGTTTGTATGTTGTAGACGTGGTGTTCCATTGAACCAACCTAAATAAACGGTGAAACCGTATTAGAATGTCTCTATTCCGGAGCACACACCTAGCCTACACCACCCTACCTATTCTTGTTACAATGGTGTACTTTTTTATTTTGAGATGTGTACAAAAAACAGACAAAGGTCCTGTAACCTGGTGGCCTGGAAATCCAGACCCACATCTAGAAAGCTGTAGGTCTGGTAATGAGTAATGAAAATGGCCCAACTCGAGGGGCGGCACCAAGAATGCATTTGAAAATATCACTGCACTCAATTGGATAACACTACGACCAATCAGAAGAATACACGGGGTGACGTATCCAGAGGACGGAAACGAGTTTGTTTTGGAGAATAGTTTGACAGAGAGACGTAAATGTAGCCTAATGGAAATACCACGGAGATACCACTTTGGCAACGCAACGTTAACCTTGTAATATTCTTAGCCAAGGAATATTGAAATAAAGAGATGCAACCGAGTTGGCGTTTATGGATGTTTAATAGAAACTGCGCATGGTACCGAGCATGGGTGTAGAATTTAGTGGGGATGCTGGGGACATGTCTCCACCAATTAACGGAGGACCCCCCCCATCAGAACCGCGAATTAACGGAGCACCCCCCCCCCCCATCAGAACTGCGAATTAACGGAGCACCCCCCCCCATCAGAACTGCAAATTAACGGAGCACGCCCCCCCCATCAGAACCGCAAATTAACGGAGCACCCCCCCCATCAGAACCGCGATTGAACGGAGCACCCCCCCCCCATCAGAACCGCAAATTAACGGAGCACCCCCCATCAGAACCGCGAATTAACGGAGCACCCCCCCATCAGAACCGCAAATTAACGGAGCACCCCCGCCCCCATCAGAACCGCAAATTAATGGAGCACCCCCCCCCCATCAGAACCGCAAATTAACGGAGCACCCCCCGCCCATCAGAACCGCGAATTAACGAAAGCACCCCCCATCAGAACCGCAAATTAACGGAGCACCCTCCCCATCAGAACCACGAATTAACGGAGCACCACCCCCCCCATCAGAACCGCAAATTAATGGAGCCACCCCCCCCCCCCCCATCAGAACCGCAAATTAACGGAGCACCCCCCCATCAGAACCACGAATTAACGGAGCACCACCCCCACCATCAGAACCGCAAATTAACGGAGCACCCCCCCCCCCCCCAGACAAAAAAATAACATGTTTTCAAAGTCATTAGAACTGTAATGGTTTTATTAAGTACTCGTATCGGTATTCGGTATCGGCAAGTACCCAAATGTAAGTACTTGTACTTGTACTCGGTCTGAAAAAAAGTGGTATCCCTAGTTTGTACAGATACTCAGTCAACATTTTCGACAGCCATCTTGCAATGTTTACTGACTGATTCCGGACTGATTCCGTCGCAGCGCTGACGTCATCTGTTTAGCCCGCCTCTGGCCCGCCTATATCAGATACACCGATGTGATTGGTTTACGTTCGGAACAACAGGAATTGCTAATGAGCATGTTACTCGTTACCAGAGTACTCGCTGAGCAAATTCAAATTGTGCTCTCGCGAGAACTCTGGATTTCCAGGGTAGTATCCTGGTACACTTGCCTATTTTGAGATTTAGAAGTTTAATTGCCACATGCACATACAGGATGTGCAGTGAAAAGAAAAAGCGGAATGTGCAAAAGAACAATCCAATACAAATAACACGATTCGGAGGAACAGAATATTCACAATATTTACAGTAGATACAGAAAAAAGCATAAGGAATGAGAAATCAAAACAAATAAGAATATAAACATCAAGGCAATATAAATAATGTAAAGAAATATGAAAAAGTATAGAATAAAGTGAGTACAGACTATGTACTCTGTAATAAGCTATGTGGTGACACTATGTGAGTGCATGTACTGTGTACTAACTATGTGTGCATTTGTGTCTGTCTTGTCTGCCGCGCTCGACACAGTGAACCACCAGATCCTCCTCTCCACTCTGGCAGAGCTAGGCATTGCTGGATCTGCATTATCCTGGTTTACTTTTTAACTGAAAGACTGCACCTAACAGATCACATGGAATGGTCCCCTGTCCAGACCCTGCACCCTTGACACCGGACTCCCCCAAGGCTCAGTATTAGGACCCCGACTGTTGTCCTTATTCACTAGATCTCTAGGCTCTGTAATTACATCCCATGGCTTCTCCTTTCACTGTTACGCAGACGACACTACCGATCTTGTAGTATTGCTCTCTACAACATCCGCAAGATCCAGCCCTTCCTCACACGGGAAGCAGCACAGATCTTGGTCCAATCCCTTGTCATCACTCACTTCGTCTACTGCAACTCTCTCCTAGCTGGACTCCCTGCCTCCGCAATCAAACCCGTACAACGCATCCGGAATGCTGCAGCGCCCCTGGTGTTGAACTTACCAAAATTCTCCCATGTAACCCCCCTCTTCCGAGACCTCCACTGGCTCCCGGTAATTGCTCGCATTAGATTCAAGACACTGGTACTGGCCTACAAGGCTGTCAGCGGAACTGCCCCTACCTACCACCAAACATTAGTCAGACCCTACGCCCCAGGCCGAACGCTCCACTCAACAACTTTGGCTAGACAACTTCACTAAGAACAGGCAAACATCTCTCTGCCAAGTCCCAACTCTTCTCTGTTCTCGCACCGCAGTGGTGAGATAAGCACCCGGCTGGCATCAGGATGGCAGAATCGCTGACCAGCTTCCGCAAGAGACTCAAGACCACCTGTTCAGAGTTCACCTGGACTCTGCATAACCGCCCCCGCCTTCCCTCGCCTAACCCCAGCACTAACTTGCGTCTTTGTACATCTTGGCATTATTAATAATACTTAGCATTCTTTAGCATATTGTATGTTCTTAGATGTTGGTAATGCACTCAGAATGGCACTTCTGCTGCTATCTCAGCTATTATGCAGGCAACCTAGAAATTATTAAATTATTATTATCTGCCAAATGCATTAAATGTACTTGGCACTCTCGAATTTTAAATCCTCTTGAAAAAGACAATACTCAATATTTTTTCAAAAAGGATGAAAGCTCAGAAAGAGAATCCTCAAAATAACTAAGGATGTGACAATGGATGTCTAACTTTTAATAGTAATTCTATCTGACAAAATGTTCCCCTCATGTCTTAATTAATCTTAAAAAAGAGACCACATCACCCCAGTCCTAGCTTCCCTTCACTGGCTCCCCGTTGCTTTTAGAATTGATTTTAAAATTCTCCTATTAACTTTTAAGGCAAGAATAGGCCTTGCCCCCCAATATATTGTTGACCTCCTAACCCCCTATAACCCTGCCCGTGCCCTCAGGTCCTCTGATAGGGGCTCTCTTTGAGGTGCCCCAAGAAGTCCCAATCTGTTTGCCCTAAGCGTGAGAACGAGCTTTCTCCGTTTCGCGCCCCTAAAATGTGGAATGCCCTTCCAAGAGCATTCGCCACACTAGATTACCCTCCCTAACTTTTTAAAATCCCCAGTCTTAAAACCTACCTGTTTCACGAAAGCCTTTCCCCCCTCTCTTCATCCTAAAACCTCTCCTCAATCATTCTCACTGTTCTGCCCTGTCTATTTTTAGTTTTAATATGTACTTTTAATTATTTACCGTTTTATTGTTTCTGATAAATGTTGTGCTTGCCTTGTTTTATATTTTGCTTGGGTTTGATTGTTTTTCCGCTTACTGTTGTTATTTATGTATTTATTCTGGTGCAGCCACTTTATTTGCTTGGTTGATTGTTTTGCCTACTGTTTTATCATGTATTTTATCATGTGCAGCACTTTGTGACTCTTGTCTTGAAAGGTGCTATATAAATAAAGTTTATTATTATTATTATTATTAATTTGATAGGGCCGTATGATAAGACTCATCCCTTGCTACTCAATTATTGGTTTTAAATTGGAAAGGCCTATTCTCCTTTTAAGTACTTCCCCAAGGTAAGAAAGATTGGCATCTCAGACAATGTTCTGAGTCAAAATATTACTTGGCATGATAAAAAAAGAAAAAGAAAACGTTATTTGTTAGGAACATAGATTGAATCTTTATTTGTCTAACATCTTTGAATAGTTTAAGTCTGTCAGGGTTTCCACCTGATTAGTGTCATATCTTGTGTCAGTGTTTTTATGTATGTTCCGTTGTGCTTACACATGTGGATTTATTTTGTTTTGTCAAGTCAGGGTGCAGGTCAGTTTCTGATTATGCCATAAAGTTTTGCACACTAGCGGCCACTAATTCACAGTGTAATGTCTTTCCCAATGGACTTTTGGAGGAAATTAAGGATCAGATTACCACCTGAGAGCTACCTTATACATCTGAAAAGCTAATCGACTTGGCCATTAGAATTGCCAAGAGACTGATACAGTGAAGTTCACATAGAGCCCCCCAGTGGTTGCCGGTTGAGGAGCGATTTGCACAGCCTAACAATGCCGAGGCAGTCTGTCCTTCCTCCTGGTTCAAGCCCTGAACCAGAGCCCATGTAAGTAGATCTTACCAGAATGTCCCCCGCAGAAAGACAGAGGAGAATTAGAACCCGGTCATGCCTCTACTGTGGACAGAACAGCCCCAGTAGTCCCCAGTAGGTTGGGGTGAGCGTGTCTAAGCTTTGTCTAAATCCTAATTCCAAATTCTAAGAACTCTGTTACCAGCAACACTCTCCTGGGGGGGCAAGTAATATCAAGTGTCTGTTCTGATTGACTCTGGTGCAGATGTGCGTTGTATTGATGCCTCACTGGTGGAGCATTACCACCACCTCACTTCAGACCTCACTGGATGCTAACGGACTTAATGGACAGAGACTCACCACCATCACTCATGTTACTTCTCCGGTGAGTCTCTTGCCTGGTAACCATCATGAGCAGATTGTACTGTTGGTAATATACTCACCACAGACTCCTGTAGTTCTGGGTCACCCCTGGCTAGTTAAACATAACGCTCACATAAACTGGTCTGACAACTCTGTATTAGGATGGAGCTCAATCTGTCTTAATAAGTGTCTTGGATCAGCCCAGTGCTCTGTGTTGTCATCCATTTCTCTCAGTCAAGATCATTCGGATTTGTCTGCTGTTCCTCTTCAGTACCATGACTTAAGGGCAGTTTTTTGCAAGACCCAGGCCACATCCTTCCCCCCACATGCAGGATTCTACTTTGCAGGAAAGAATGATGGTTCCCTCTGTATAGACTATCGAGGGTTGAACGATATTACGGTGAAGAGCTGCTACCCGTTACCTCTCATGTCCTCGGCTTTTGAGTTGCTTCAAGGAGCTACAGTCTTCTCAGAGCTGGATCTTCAACTCATATAATTTGTTGCGTATTAGAGAGGGGGACGATTGGAAGACTGCTTTCGACAGACCTACAGGCCATTACGAGTACTTGGTGATGCCCTTTGGATACAACTTTGGCGAGATGACTGGTACCACCTTCACTAAAAACAGCCAAACATCGCTCTTCCAAGTCCCAACTCTTCACTGTTCAGGAGGGCTGAGTCACTCGCCAGCTTCCGCAAGAGACTCAAGACCCACCTGTTCAGAGTTCACCTGGAATCTGCATACCCCTCCCCCATCCCTAGCACTAACATGCGTCTTGGCAATATTAATAGTACTTAGCATTGCTTGGCATGTTGTATGTTCTTAGATGTTGGTAACATGTTCAGAATTGCACGTCTGCTCTTATCCCAGCTACTTATGCAGGCAACTTAGCAATTACGAAACTCATTCTATTTGTCTCGTAAATATGAATGCTCGAAAACAGCTCTATTCCTATCTTCATGTACCACAGTGATATATTGCTGTCTCCTTCATCAAATGTACTCTTTGTAAGTTGCTTTGGATAAAAGCGTCAAGTGCCAAATGCCCTAAATGTAAATGTTAATGAAATCCAAGGTACACAATAATGACATGATTTAACACCGGATGAATAAAGGAAACATCAAATAAACTTCATGTACATAGCAAACATCAAATGCATCATAAAATTGGAAATAAGAGTAAAGAAAAAATAACATGAATAAAAAAAATAATGAACTCAACAATAACATAAAATAAGCATTAACAGTAATTGTGCAAGTCAAAATGAAGAAATACAAACTTGTTAAAGGCCAGGCTAAAAAGGTATGTTTTACATTTTCAAGTGTGTTAACCCTGGCAAACACCTTGGATTCAGAATTAGTAACCTAATCTGTCTGCATTACCTTTGGCAGACCACATATGGCAAAGAACTTGGTCAAGCCTGTTAAGCCTGCAAGTTAAGATGTTAATATTTACATTTAGGGCATTTGACACTTTTATCTGAAGCGACTTACAAAGAGGACATTTGTTGAAGGAGACAGCAATATATCACTGTGGTACATAAAGATAAGAATAGAGCAGGTTTCAAGCATTCATAATTGCAAGGTTAATAGAACGAGTTTCATAATTGCTAGATTGCCTGCATAACAGCTGGGATAAGAGCAGAAGTGCCATTCTGAGTGCATTACCAACATCTAAGAACATACAATATGCTAAACAATGCTAAGTACTAGGGCTGGGCGGTATGGCAAAAAATAAGATTTTTTTAAATTTTTTATCACAATATACAGTATACAGTAATTTGATAATGCTGCCAGTTTGAGAGAGTATCCTGATAATGACTGAAGCCTGAAGAAACCAGAGGTTTCATTAGTTAAACTTTAGAACATAGTTTATTCATAAAAATAGAATGACATATTGGAAACATTTAACTGTGCAAACATGCTGTCTGCCTTAACAAAACAAAATATAAGTTCAATTCCTTTGTCAATGATTAAAATAATACAAATAAAACAAAAAGCTGTGACTACCTATCACAAATTCACATATATCACATGTTTGTAGAGGTTTGTAGAAGTACAATCAAGATTTATTTTAACAGTTGTACATTTAAGTTCGACCACATGGATGAACAAATATAAATCGGCATCCTACAGACTCCGGCGAGCGGTGAAGGATGTAAATAGGAGGTACAGAGACAGAGTGGAGACACAGATGGAGCAGCGCCACACCAGATGTCTATGGCAATGGCTAGCAACTATGAGGGACTACTCGGGCAGAACTAGGGCCGGGCGATATGGCAAAAAATATCATCACAATTTTTTTTCCAATGTTGATCTATCTCAATTTTTATCACAATATATAATTTGATAATGCTGCCAGAATATCCTGATAATGACTGAAGCCTGAAGAAACCAGAGGGTTCATTCGTTAAACTTCAAAACATAGTTTATTAATTCAAGTCAATTAATCAATGTAAACATTTAACTGTGAAAAACATGATGTCTGCCTTAACAAAACAATACAAGTTCACTTGCCTTGTAAATAATTTAAATAATGCAAATAACACGAAAAGCTGTAACTACCCATAACAAATTCCTTTGGCAGGGCAGCAAACATCTCAAATGTTTGTAGGTACAGTCAAGACAAAAAGAGTAAACAAATGGATCACAAAGGCCCTGTACATTTAAGTACAACTGCATGATAAAATAAAGTAATGTACTCATAACAGAGGACTCATAACAGAATTCACCATACGGTTGTTGTTTGTGCATTCTACATGCAGGGTTATGGGTGGCTGTCGGGGTTGAGAAAGACCTTTAAGAGGAGTACACTGATCGTTTGTTGTGATTGGCAACGCAATCTTAATGTTGTGTTGTTTTTGTGGTTTTTTCACAGTCTCGTTATGTTAACGTTTAACTGTGCAAGTGCAAACAGCTTTAACAAAACAATTAAGTAACAATCAAGTACGACACTGCACTAGTGATATTCGTGCTTCTTTTCGATCGCCTTTCATATCAGAATGAGATTTATTGCCATACTTTTTACAGACAAAGAATGTGCTTTTGTGAAATTGGTGCATAACATTGAACATTAAATAATATAAAATAATAATATTAATAATATTAATATAATAATATAAAAATTGGCGCTTTTTATGTGCCCCTTTTTCTTAACAATTTCCTCATCTTTGGAGAATGCCAGTGTTCTTTCACCGTCACTTTCACGTTCTTTCAATTGGTTTCACCAATTTTTTCTCCTCCTTTCCACAGCTTTCTTTGCCGCCGCTGGTAGTAAACAATACCTCGCGGTAAATAGACGTGTGCGAGCCAAAAACTGCAGACTGGTTGGCTGTTGTCGTGTTTATTTCTGCTGCGTGAAAGGCTGTTAGATCTATCCATATTGAGTAAAAATGTCAAGGCTTATCGATCATAAGCGACATACATTTTGCCTCTCCAGCATGCCTGAATGACTACAGACAGGTGGCCCTCACCTCGGTGGTCATGAAATGTTTTGGGAGGCTGATGAAGTTCTACATCTGCGCCTTCTTACCTCCCTCCATGGACCCGCTGCAGTTCACTATCGGCCAAACAGATCCACAGACGATGCTGTTTCCCAGCTTATACACAACTCCTTCTCTCATCTTGACAGTCAGAAGGGGGGCTATGAAATATGTTGTTTATTGACTTTAGCTCTTTCAACACCATAGTTCCCAGCAGACTGGCTGGCAAGCTGATTGAGCTGGGTCAGAACAACCCCCTTTGCGCCTGGATCCTGGACTTCCAAACCGCCAGGCCCCAGGTTGTCAGGGTGGGCAGACACACCTCCAGGCCCCTCACCCTGAACACAGGATCCTCTCAGGCTTGCATCCTCAGCCCCCTACTGTACTCCCTGTACACACATTACTCGTCACATACCGATCTCCAGTAATGATGAGAAGGCCTACCTAGAGCAAGTTGCTAACCTGTGACTCTGGTGCCAAGACAAAAGCCTCATGCTGAATGTCTCCAAAACGAAGGAGCTGATTGTGGACTTTAAGAGGACACAACAACATCAGAGGACCTACACACCACTAGGGATTAATGGGACTGCTGTGGAGAGGGTGAGCAGGGAGAGGGTTATCCTAGCACTTATACTGTTTATATAATCCGATAGCTACTTAAGCGTTCTGTATTGATAAATTGATCGTTGCTGTGTTTATATCGCGACTTGTATTATAACTGTATCATCACGTCGGAGCTGCCTTCTCTGCAATAAACACGGTAAGCATGGACTGTTGCTCTTGTTCCTGTGCTTCCCTCGTAGAGAAGATAGCTCTCCTAGAGAAACGTATCTGTCAGCTAGAGGAGGAAAAGTCAGCGTCCATAGAAAAGGCAGATACACCTGAGAGAGTAGAGTGCTAGTGTTAGCGTTAGCTTAGCTCAGGGCTCCATGTCGGCAGCCCCACTCGCGAAGGCAGGCAACCCTCCTCGCAAGTCTCTTTTGGGGGGGAAATCGCTAGTCATAGGCGACTCTATTACGCGCAAAGTTAGATTACACACGCCAGCTAACGTGATTTGCTTACCTGGGGCCAGGGCTCCCGACATAGAAGCTAATCTTAGGTTGCTGGCATGCGGTAAGGACGGCGTTAGACTTAATGCACCCACCACCGACACTAGTTTTAACAACATTGTAATTCATCGCACAAACGATGTTAGGATGAGACAATCTGAAGTCACAAAAAGCAACATAGTTAGGCTGTGTGACTTCGCAAGAAAGATGTGTCGGCATCGATTAATTCTCTCTGGCCCACTACCTGTTCGGGGTAATGATGAGCAGTATAGTAGATTAATGTCCCTAAACCGTTGGCTGGCTCGCTATAGTTTAGAGCAGGGCCTAGGTTTTGTGGATAACTGGCCCTCCATGTGGGACCGCCCTGGCGTGCTGATGAGAGACGGCCTGCACCCCACTGGGTTAGGCGCCTCAATTTTGTCGGCAAACATAGATAGTTGCCTTAGTCAGGCGTGACAGATCCACCTACAGCACGCTGGGATGCAGGTGATTAGCAAGCCTGCTAGCAACACAATAGTCAGCGTTGCAGAGTCTAGAACACTGAGTGGGTTAACTAAGCTAGTTGGGGTGGGTGATGTAGCTTGTAATGCAGACACTGAGGCGCCTCCTAGCTCAGGCCACAGCAGCGTCTGTCAACTGGAGGTTTATAGTTTACCTACTGCCCATATAGTGTTGTGTCAGTGCCCCGCACTGGTCCAGAGGCATAAAGCCTGCAGGCGAAGGAGCTGGGGGACTGGGCGGTGTGGCCACTCAGGTGGAAAATGTCATTGTTATTGTCCCCAACTCCGTCCCTCCTGAGAAGCTTGAGCCAGTAACCAAACTCCCTCTGATTCTCACAATAAACAGGAGGGAGGGCCAAAATAGGGTTTTATGGAATATCGAGGATCGGCTTTCAACTAAAGCCTCTCCGGTCCAGGATCTAATTGTTTGAGCGATAGGTTAGATTTCCTGGGCCTGTGTGAGACCTGGTTAAAACCAGAAGTTTATCTGCCCCTAAATGAAGCTACTCCACCAAATTATGTGAACTTAACCAAACTATCATGTGAATCTAGGAAACGTGGTGGAGTGGCGCAGATCTCTAGCTCGAGAGCTGGTCCTAAGATCAAAGAGCAGTTACACGTTCTCATCTTTTGAAGTTCTTGCTTTTAGCTCCTCAGCTCGCATTAGGCAGAGAGATCACGGCATTGCAGACTCCTTTTTCTTGGCTGTATTCTACCGCCCTCTGGGCCCTTATTTCAATCTTTGTGGATGAGTTCTCTGAAGTTTGTGGGCTGATCTTGCAACCTACTCTGACAATGTTCTGCTTATTGATTTCAAACATCCATGTGGAATAACCCGATGTGACTCTCTTGCGAAAGCTTTCTGTCCATTATAAGACACATTTGGATTCACACAGCATGTTCAGCTACCCCACACCGGTGGAAACAATTGGACCTTGTCCCTGACTCGTGGAGTTGAAGTTACAGATTTAAGTGTCTCTCCTTATACTTCAGCTCTCTCCGATCACTGTCTGCTCACTTTCCAGGTGGTTGTATTCTTGCCCAAGGGACGACCGCCAGGCTACCTATAGCTGCTGTCGTATCACCCCTGACACCACCACAGCCATGGCAGATAAGTTACCCCTGTTACTTTTGCTTTTGCTGACTTCAGGGGTTCAGTGGATTGCCTCACCAATGAGTTTAACACCGCTTTATCCGCAGCCATCGACTTTGCTGCTCCTCTTGTAGTTAAAAAAGCGGAAAGCAAAAAGACCAGCACCCATGGGCTTCAACGAAGACACGCGTACCCTCAAACGCGACTGCAGAAAACTTGAACGCAAGTGTGCGCTCGACTAAACTTGATGTCTTCTACCTTGCATGGCACGACAGCCTGCTTAGCTACAAAACTGCGCTGACCAACTCCAGAAATGCCTACTTATCCAGTGTCATCAACTTAAACAAGAACAACCCGAAGTTCCTCTTTGACACTGTAAAAGAGCTGAAGCAAAAACAACCTCACAACTTGGACTCCTCCCTCTCAGCGAGCAACTTCCTGGAGTTCTTTGATCACAAGATCAAATCAATTAGGAAAGACATTGATGCGTCTCTTACCACTCATCCTGAACATTCGTCAGGAGCGGTGCCACGCATTCTCCCTGAAGCTACTTTCCAGCAGTTTAGCACAATCTTGTTGGATGAGCTTGACAAGCTAATACAGACATCTAAACAGACTACCTGTTTGCTCGACACTGTCCCTACCAAGGTTCTAAAATAACTTTTCCCAACGGTTGGAACGGCTATGCTCAACATTATGAACCTATCATTGTCGACAGGCTCAGTTCCCTCTAGCTTTAAGTGTGCTGTGGTAAAACCTCTACTCAAGAAGCCTGGCCTCGACCCCGAAGCTCTCAGCAGCTATCGGCCCATCTCTAACCTTCCTTTTCCTCTCTAAAGTATTGGAAAAAATTGTAGCTCGCCAAATCATCAATCATCTGACGGCAAACAACTTATTTGAACCATTTCAGTCTGGTTTCAGGAGCCTATACTGAAACCGCTGTGACCAGAGTGGTTTAACGATCTCGCTCCTTAGCATGGACAGCAATGCAAGCTCCCTGATGGTGTTGCTTGACCTCAGCGCCGCTTTTGACACAATTGACCATCACATCCACCTTGAGCGTCTCGAACACTATGTCGGCATCAAAGGCACTGCTCTTCACTGGTTTAGATCCTACCTCTCAGACAGAACACAATTTGTTGTCTGCAAAGGATCAAAATCGAAGCATTGCAACTTAAGCTTTGGTGTTCCTTGGTCCACTGCTCTTTGCAATCTACATGCTCCCTCTTGGCGATATTATTTGCAGCTTT
>PIJE02000043.1:619500-865126 GCA_002895965.2 Coryphaenoides rupestris | reverse complement strand
TGTTTTCTGCTTACTGTGCTCCATCTAACCCTCATGTTGTCTCCATTATCTAGGGTGCTGCTGTGATCGTGACTGGATACCTGGCCACCTCACCTGACGGCTACCAGCTTGCTCTCCAGCCAGCACCCCATCACATTATTACTTTTCACATTATTACTTTACACATTATTACTATTTCATTTACTATTTGTACTTTGTCATTTGCATTTTGTCATGCCCGTATGACACCCATTGCACTCTGAACCATCCCTGGAAGGAGGGATCTCCCACTCTGAGGTTCCTCCTCGAGATTTCTTCCTTGTTAATTAAGGGAGTTGTTTCTTGCCCTTAGGGGGGCGGGGCTAGGGGGGTGTCATAAATCACGTTTGGCCCATAATAACCTGGCCTGTAAAGCCCTTTGAGACTGTCTTGTGATTCAGGGCTATACAAATAAAATTGAATTGAATTGAATTGAGCAGCTTCAGGTCCGAGTCCACATTGCAAGATCATGAAGGATCCTCACCACCTCAACAACAAACGGATCCAAATGCTGCAGTCAGGCAAGCGCCTCCGACGTCACGCTGCTAAAAGAGAGACTAGAGAGACTTCTTTCCGCAGGCCATCAGGACTGTGAACTCTGACGTCACCAGAGCACACATGCACACGTGCTTATGCCATACGACACATGCTTATTACTTATGACATACAGTATATACACGCAGCATGCACCAGCTCAGGGACTGGCATTACATTACACCTGGCAATATCAGTCATCAGCCAACACAGCGGATTTGGACATAGAAGACACCTTTCCTAATTTGAAGTCCAGACTCTTCTCATGTGTGGGACATCTTACCTGTAACCTGGTAAGATGTCGTACGTTACCTGACTGTAACGTACGACTGAGATAACACTTATGCATGGGTACAAATAAATAAAGAAATAAATAAGATTCCTAAAGCTACTGTGCATTGTTCCCAACTTTGTCATGTAGCACTTTTTTGCAGGACATTTTTTTCGCTGGTTTTCGCAGCATTTAACAGATTAAATGTTTCTGGTAAAGACGTTGTCGATACATATAGATGTCGTCACATTTACTATTTCACCCCAACAAGCGCTGTAGTGAGAGTGAGTTGTCTTTTCCTAGGTCCTTAAAATTCTCCTTTCCACCTTTCCTTGGCCGCACGACGGGGTTAATTAAGGTGAAGTAGTGAGGAAAGGACTTAGGACGTACAGTATATTTTTGACAATTCGAATGGGGCTAACTGTTATTTCCATTTCAACTTGAACGTAGCAGCGCGTCGTCAGAGGATGTCTACAGAGGACTTGTAGTCTTTCATCGGCTGAAACACGCGTGCTCCGTACAATCGGAACCACATTTCCCACAAGTCAACGCGATGGATTGCCGGAACACGGAAGGTGAGTACTGAGTGAGGAGCACACAGCAACACTCTCGCTAGAGCTGCGTACACCGAGGTTCATATTAAACGGCTCTCTTAAATCATCATGCTATAGAAAACATTTTCACTCAGGTTACTATATTAAACATCGCTCTTGAACCATGCTTCTATAAAAAACCATTATCACTCAGGTCCATAATTACTATCACTCCTGACGCCTCACTTCTTAATGTCATGTACAATACTCTATCATGTGCTATATTATTTGTATTAATATGTTATCCCTAAATATTACCTGTAATACCTCTCATTACCTTTCAACATTATGTGCAATATTCTTAATATTCTTTCTATCAGGTGTAATACGCCCCCTAACCATTATTATTATCACTGTATACACCAAATTGTTTTTGTCTGAATACCTTATCTTGCCGATATATTTTAATATTTTGACTGTACATTTGTAAATCTGTTAGTTTATTTTTTATGCTGTTGATTTCTCCATTTTATTGTGCAACCTGGCACAAGAATTTCCTTTGGGATTAATAAAGATCTATCTTATCTTAACTATACTTCTATAGGAAACACCACCGCTCTGAGTACATTGGTTCCTAATCCTGGTCGGAAAGCAGGGTCGCGACTGTGAGGCATCGATCATGACTGTGAGGCATCGATCATGACTGTGAGGCATTGATCGCGTCTGTGATTTGCCGCTAAAACGCCTTACGAGTAAACCCCGGCTTAGTGTGCGGTGCCATGTGGCCGTGGGCTGTCTGTCATGATAGTAGCTGGTAGGAAAGGGTTATGTGCAGTTTTGAGTGGTCATCTACTGTGGCTGGAGTTCAGGTTCATGTTCTGGATTGTCTGTAGCAAAGCAGCGAGCTCGGGAATCAATGTGACACAAGGCAGTATCACTCAGAATGATTCAATGTTTATTCAGATACATAGAGCATATGTACATTTTGGGATGGGAAAACAAGAGGAGCATTTACATGTAGACACAACAATCGGAAGACAAGAAGGAAGCAGGTACCAATAATTAGCTAGTAGTTGAGAGACAACACAAAGGTCTAATACATGTTGTCGCAGGTGAAAATAGGGCGAGATCGCTGGAGGACCGCACCCCCTCCCCGCTCTACAGAGCTGATGGAGGTACGGAGCCAGTTATCCAGCAGGTGAGCATTGTGAGCAGTTAACCCAAGAGGTGGCGACTTGAAGAGTGATAGAGGAGTACTCGCATTGCGTGCATCGCACCTCCCAGAGACAGACCTCACAGAGATACCAGAGAGGCTCTAGGTAGGCCCGAGTGGTCCACACACGTGATTGTGAGATAGTTAACCAGGACTTATGCCAGGTGAATACAACAGGATACTGTGGTGTAATTAGGAGCTTAACTTGTGGAGTTTTGGAAGCAGGGTCCGATGAGCACTCGGGTAGCACGGTATGCTCTCGAGCTTGTGACTCGCAGCGAGTCAACATAGAGATGTGTCGGAGCGCCGGTCCCGTTATATCACCCCCAGTGAAACTGACCAGCCCGGAGTGACAAGGCTATGACCGAGGACAGCAGAGTTGGATGTCAGGTCATCGGTTTGGAATGAGTGTGCGTCGCCTACCAAGTCTGCTCGAGTGAACAGCGTTAACCCAGAGGTTGCGCAAAGTAGCGAAAGAGCAAGAGTCAACCAAATGTTCTGAACACGGTTTAAAGGTGTACATGAGCCACAATTTGATGTGATATTATGTTGGCCAGGTGATGGAAGTTAACAAGGTGGATGAAGGTACAGGTTGATGGAGTACATGTTGGTACTCACATACAAGTTGTGCTTTAGATAAGGGAGTGCATAATTGGCCTGGTGAACCGTGCGACCATAAATGAGCGAGCTCTTGACCATAAGCCTTTAGTGCTCACCCATGGAAGAAGTGGCAGTCCAGACACGTTACCTTATGGATCCATCGTGTGAGCGGTTGGAATCCGGAACCGCCTCCTCCCAGCTTCCCACATACTGAGAAGAATAGAGTTGCAACTGATCGCACTTGCGAGGAGCCACAACAACGTATCACGACAGCACACAACACCCTATCCTCGACCTGCCACACCACACCACACCCACCGCAACGCGCTAGCAACCATAGCAATCCTGCCAACAACCCCATGTCACCATTCCTAGCGCGATCTGGCCCAATCCACTGAATATCTCTCGGCGAATTCTCTCGCGTGCTAATCTTATCGCTCTCTCTGAACCTATAGTTTACCACTTGCGTGTTTATCTTGACTCTCATGTGGTCTCTCAGCCTGCCTTGCACGTGGTATTCTTGCAGAGACACATATTTAATTTCCCAATGTTATCGTATGTGACATGGTCTGTGCAAGCCCTTGACCACTTTAGAGTCTGCTCTCCCGGTGTACTGCGTATAATCCACATAAGTGGGGATTCGTTTAACACAATACACACCTGAGGAGGAAGGTATAGCGCGAGAACCTCGCTTCTCATGTTCAGGCTCCGACTGGTGAGGATGTCGCAGGTATCTCGTTGACATCTCGTCATCAATGAGTTTATGCCTCTAACATAAATCTCCTATTAAAATCTCCGACCTAGCCTCTCATCTCCTCTTGCTCTTTCATTGCATTCAGTGCCCAAATTAAGTGCTATTATAGCTTGATTGAGTATAGGCTTAATGTCAAGACTCTCGCTTGTGCATTTGCGTACATATAACCCCTTTTCAAATAGCCAGTGACAGTAATATTGTGGTCACTCAATTATTCCTATTATACGTGTTCCATACCTTCTACTGTGCATGTGCCATACGTCCCTAACCATTATTATTATTTATTATCCCACAAGCTGTTATTACACGACTAGAGACACAAAGTTGATGTGGTTTGCGCCAATCCAAACAGCGTGAATAACTATACTCGTCGCCGTTAGTGTGGTTAGGATGGTTGTGTGCTGAGATGGTTAGGTGTTTGGGATTTAGATGTGAATAAAATCTTGTACATGGTTTTATGTTTATAATGTGTATACTTTTATTTGCTGCGTTATGTTGAATCGTTTCCATTCCTTCTATGTGTTTATGTATCGACACTTAGCCTGTGTGTGAGGGTGGGTGGTTGGGGGTTGAGAAATGTCCATGTTAATATCATTGTCATGTTATCCGTTTTTCTCATCTGAGTGTAGTCAGATAACACCTTAAACTGGATTTCCAAGGCGGGCGGTGGGGTGATGTTTATTTCCTGTTCTGGGGCAGTTTGGTTGTCTCCAATCCTATAAGCACCATTAGCGGTTGGCGTTTGCAAGGTTAAACCCATAAACTTCCGAATACCAATGGATCAGATTATTTTCCACATTAGATCCCTCCCAATAGACTAAGTGGAGAGTTATTCATAATACATTTGTATTAGAATTGAATTCAGAGGTTAACAGAGTCACCCAGTGAAGAAGTGGCGGTAAAGGCAGTTTGGGGTTATATCCTCTATGGTATACAAACATGAGTAGGTTTTAGGTTTGTTGTTTAAAGTTTCCTTTAACTGATCCATTTCATGTTTAGACTCCATGTTGGGATTCCACTGCATAGGGACCTTGGGCTGCCCCCCCCCTCCTTCTGGTGTGGCTCTGGGGAGGGCTGAGGGGTGGGTGTGGGGGGGTGTTGGGGTATATGATAATGCCATTCTGTCCCACCCTAACAACCTTCGTCCAATGTCCAAATCTACCATAACTAAAACACTGTTCACAAACGTAATGGCCGGGGTGGCCAGCATGTCCCCAACCCCATAGTACGCTTCTCCCACTTCTCAGATACCTTTTTTTTCTTTCTTTTTTTATGTTTTTAATTTGACTAGGGTTTTTAATTCCCAACAAAAACATTGCTGGCATCTCCATCCTTACTGTATGCTTTACCACTTCTCGATTAGATGAACGCAACTTAATAGGATTGCCATTTTTAAATGTATTAATTTATACATTTTTGCTTAATTAGGTGAACACAGTATCAGGCAGCAAAGTTGTCTATATTATGAAAAACTCAATTATATTGTGATAGATTGCTGTGCTGCACCTCTGTACCGCCGTTCTATAAATAACCTGTTAGTGGACTTTGGAGGAGCACAGAGGGAGTGGTAAGCCCCGCCTCCTGGAGGGTCCTTCTATATCCCGCCCCTTGTAGCTCAGTCTCAACCAAGACAGCGGTCACTACGTAACACCTTTTGGGCCGACTCAACCACACTCTAGTATCCACTTCTCAGAGAACGCTTGAAACTGGAACACCACATGAGCTAGACTCAAACAGTTATAATCTTACAAAGAGAACCTCTGAGCTTCCTTAACTGAATGATCTCTAGGATGTCACCCCTTCACAGCATTTTCTCTACAATCCATCCAATACACAGCCATCTCTATAGTATACCAATAGTTTTTAACTTGTGCTCAATGCAAAATACTCCAAATTGTCCAGCATAGAATCAGAGGGAACACTTGAACATCAGACTATCTTGTAACTTAATTTTTGTTATGACAATGTATGTGTCAACAGTCAGTGCAGCATGTATGGACTTTCATAGAGAGGAGAAACAACCAATGGCCCTTTCTTTCTTTTTCTCTCTACCACTCACACACACACACCGCCAGCAACTCTCTTGAAATATATTAGTTTTGGGTTTTGTTTTTTTTTACTTTCTGCATAAGTTCCGCGAGGGGAAGACATTGTTCCCTAACAGCAAGGGCAAAGGCAAATTCTTCCTCTTCCGTATCCTCGCGGGTTTTAAAAGATGCATATAATGCCATGATTGCACTTTCATGGTCCTATGTACAGTAGTTCTGGGTTTTGCTTGCTTGGATCATGGACAGACTTGCTGTTGTCTATTTCAACCTTGAGCTCTATCTGAGGCACCTGCTATTGCCTTCTGTCTGTCCCATAACAGTTTACATTTCTCCCACTCAGCGAACGTCTCTCGTAGATATGGAGAACCCCAGTTTGGGTCTCCCACCCTCTCATATATTCGGGCCAGTGGCTACTTTAACTGTGTGATAGAACAAGTTACGACGCCATTCTAAGAGATGTGTTATTCGGCCGCAAATGAAGGAATTTCTCACGAAGCCAGTCATCTAATGATAATTGTACTTGAATCCCTTTCCTTATGAGGTGGCAATCACTCCTTTGAGCTCGCTCTCTGGCTGTTGCCCCGGTTGTCCCTATTTGCGACAACCTGTTTCCACGCCTTATCGCGGCCAGCCTTTCCCTCCACCACCTCGTTTCTACCCAACCACGAATCAGTCGAAGGTAGCAGTTGGTGACAAGCCCACCGCAAAAGCGTCTGTGGGACTCCAACCACAAATACTTGTACCACTTATTGCTGGTCCCAAACTCTCCAGATATAACGCCTAGCTACACAAAACACAAGGCTTTCGAACCCTACGCGCGTGACACCACCGCCAACACAGTGCCAAGTAAGAACAAACAACATACACCTCGACATCACCCAACTCACAAAGACCGATCTTTAATATGTGTCACTATTTAGAATTGTTTATCTCTACACCACATTAGACATTTTAATCTCATTTGAGCCAAGGGGTCTTCATATAACTCTACGCGCCGAAAAAGATGTTTTATCACTACATAGCCGTTTAGGCCATCTGATCAGGATATTACCTACAAGGTAATTCAGTGATCTGCATAAACCGGATTTCATGATACGTACTCTGCGTCTTGCAATCGGTGAGCTAATCCGGTATACTGAAGGAAATAGTTTCCGGGATTTCTCTAGCTCTCTCCCCGCCCTTCGGCTGGTCGTGATGCGGCTTCATCCGACCAACTTACAGCCTTTTATTTACTCTCTTCTATTGGATTAGCCAGTTTTGCCATCGTCCCTGTGACCCCTCCTCCTAACCTGAGAAACCCGCGCGAGGTACGATCCTCTGACAATAGCTCAATATAAAGCTCGAAGCAAGAGTCAGTGCCCTTATCTCTCCATTCTTAGTTAGCGCCTCCTCGAGAGAGTCGTCCTGACTCTAGCAGTGAAAACACTCCATATGACTAGCTAACACCATCAGTAAGGCTAACACCATCAGTAAGGTAAGGGTCATTAACAACGCTTCACTGTGTATACATGCTACATGGAGCCCTGCTCATTACATACACCAGCAAGTCACTGCCTCGGGTGGGACTGGAGAGACAGAGAGAGACAGACAGACAGACAGACAGAACGGAGCTGGCTGCTATCATGGAAGGAAGGAAGGAAGCGGGGATAAGATACTGGTTTCCTCCACCAACCACCACAACCATTTACCAGGTCACCAGACAACCCAGCAGGGGGGGGGCTACTTTTTCCCTGCACTGCACTGCTTCCTATGATTACCAGGGGAAGGAAGATGAGGAGGAGGAGTAGGAGCAAGGCAGATTGTTACCCAGCATGCACTGTTCCACTGGGGATGGGGAACATTCTGTGCTGCCGGCTGGCATGTTGTCACGGGCAAAATAAGTCACCAATACGGTCTTGCTAAGCAATGTGGAAGAATTTCATATCAAATGAATAACAGGGAATTTCTTTTTAAATTCTAATTGGGCATTACTGGAGAGAGTAAGTACAATTCTTATTAAAAATGAGATTGCATCTTACCTCTGTCCAGTATCCCACTTCTGACACCAAGTTGTTATGCGCAGTTTCGGGGATGGTCATCTATTGTGGCTGGAGTTCGGGGGTTCTGGTTCAGGTTCTGGATTGTCTGTGGCAAAGCAGCGAGCTCGGGGAATCAATGGACGGCAGATAATCAAGAGTATCACTATTGGAATGATTCAAGTTTATTCCGATACATAGAGCAATTACATTTTGGGATGGGAAGAACAGAGGAGCATTTACATGTAGGACACAACAAATCATCTTGGGAGCAGATGTGGAGACGCTCCCGCACCCCCACCTCCCAGACGGCCATCCAGGAGCAGGGACAACAAGGCCTTAGATGGAGACCCTTTCCGTCCCACCCCCCAGACAGCCAATCCAGAGAGGCAAGGACACCAGAGGCCCCACGTGGATATGTAACAGACCAAACAGACAGTTAAACTTGTGAAGCAGGATACCACGGCCTCATGTGACCCACATGGAATGCACCCGTCCCTATGCCACAGGACCGCCAGCCCAGGAAGCAGGGACAGCAAAGGTCTCACGTTGAGACGCTCCCGTTCTCACCTGCCAGACAGACAGTCGAGACAAAAGAGCAACACGTTCCCACGTTCGACAACAACACCAGCGGAGTGCATCTCAGAGGGCTCCCAGGGGCCAACAGATAAGAGTGAAGCTACTAGTCACGTAGGCAAACAGCTAACTAGTCACGTAGGCCAAACAGCTAACTAGTCACGTAGGCCAAACAGCTAACTAGTCACGTAGGCCAAACAGCTAACTAGTCACGTAGGCCAAACAGCTAACTAGTCACGTAGGCAAACAGCTAACTAGTCACGTAGGCCAAACAGCTAACTAGTCACGTAGGCCAAAACAAACTAACTAGTCACGTAGGCCAAACAGCTAACTAGTCACGTAGCCACCACCGCAGAGTGGAAAGTTACTGGCCCACAATATTAATACATCCACAAACTCCCAACAGAAAACAACACAGTTTGTCCTTTTATTTGGGTAGTGAGGTGTGATCTGTAGTTTTGTTTTGTTTTTGCTGCATTAAGTCAACTCAAAGATACTACATAGTAGGAGATGTATACATTATTCGGGAAAGCACACATAATGCAATGTAAACAGAATCTTATTCGACCCGGAATATTCACATAATTAATTCTGAGTTAAGAAAAGGGCCACTCCATGACTGACTGGGATTAACCACTGTGTATGTAAATCCATTCATATCATTGTGGATAGCAACAAGATACAAATATCCATTATGTTTGCAGCTATGTTAAGGGCTGTTCAAATTCTATAAATGCTAAGGAAACGTGCTTCAATGCTTTATTACCTCCTTTGCATAGGATACACTGGGACCTTCCTTTATGAAAGAAAGGAGATAGTTGTGTCCCGCAATTTCTTGCGGCAGGGAACATTTTAATTGACACACCATTCGGCTGTTCACAGAAACTACTAGTCATCATGGAAACAATAACGCAGCCGTTTCATCATGTAAACAAAAACACTAATTGTGATTCATGTATGAGCGTACAGAGGATTGAGTGTGAGCATCCTTTCTCAATGTGAAAGCATTTTGTTTCACTTTTGTGGACTGTTATATGGTTGGCTATTTTGCTTATGTCAATTCCAATGTTTGGCATATATATATTTTTAATTTAAGATGCCGCAGGAGTCCATCTTCGGATGATTGTAGTCTCACCACAGCAGACCTCGTCCACAACACACGCATAAAGTCGTATTTAGTGTAAGTGGAGCCGGATTTCTTCTTAACAGAGCAGTTTCCTTTCCTAAGTCCTTATGAATTCTCCTTTCCATCTTTCCTTGACCTCACGACAGGGTTAAGGTGAAGTAGTTGGGAAAGGCTTGGGATGTATTTTCTGACTATTCGATTGCAGCCTATTAGTGCACATACTGGTCTGCCATTATTGTGTTAGTAAACTCTTGTTATTGTCACCAAATGACGTCCGTGTCCACACAACATGATTGGTTTGTGTGTTTATTTCGTGGCAAGGCAAGATGCTCTTAAGAATTACCTAATTCGAATAAAATATTGCACTTTTTCACTGTGTAATATTCACATTTTGTTTTGTAAGTACATGCATTACAAAAAAGATACCGTTTCGAAAACATATACTCGTTGAATTAATCACACAACAAAAACGTGGCCGGTTGTAAATTTGGCCTTTACTTCCAGATGATTTACTCATGCAGTAGGAGTTGGAATGAAACAAACACAACTTTTGTACAGTGTGTGCCTAGCTAGACACACCATGTTGCCAAGTTTTTAGAAGTTGCAGACAAAAGCCCAACATCATAGTGCAATCCTGTGAGCGCATTAAATATAATATAATATATATAATATCTGGACCTGTCGGGGAGTCAAACCCGTGTAGAACATACAGACAGTCCTTGCTCAACGTGTCTCTCTAACCATTCGCGCCAGGGGTGTAGAAGATGGTGCGATGACACTGACCCCCCCAAAACAAAAGGTTTATATAATACTGTTAAAATGTACACATTTAATATAAACATTTAAACTAGTGGTGGGACTCGATTAAAAAAATTAATCGAATCAACTAGAGGCTTTGTAATTAATTAATCGAAATTAATCGCATTTTAATCAATATTTGACACGAGAAGCAACATTTTCAATTTCAAATGGATTTTGGAATACGAGTGAATCAATGAATAGACATACAGTATACGTTTAAGCAGCTAAATCCTGTTTATTTTAGCTACACAGACCAACAGTTTAACATAAAGTGCCATTTCTACCATCTAAAATGGTAACCCAAAAAAAACAAAAGGGTCAAACGCGGTCTCTTCTGGTGCGTCCATATTTGAGCCGACAATTCGTCCACTGAGAAACATTCCGTGGTGTTCGGAGTGCAAAAATAAAACATTTTTGGCTGTGGTGTGTGTGTGTGTGTGTGTGTGTGTGTATTCATGGTGGTACAACTGTCCATGAGGATAGATTTATTATTCATGGCAAAAAAATGGATCTTCAAAATGGTTGTCTTTCAGCTTAAACAGTTGGATTTTATTTGTTTCTAATTTGTATTACTTCTGTGCTATTTCCATTTGATCCATTGTATTTTCATCCTTAGTTATGCTGGCAGGGATCTTGTGCTGTGGACCTCTGCAGCAGAAATAACAGAAAGTGAGTCAATGGCGCAATTGGAAGAGAAGGTCGCCTCTTCCATGAGTGACCTTGGAAGTACAGAAACTCACAGCTAGGAGCAATATAAATGCATTGCCATTAGGACCACGATTGTAATCTAAGGTTTAAGACCTGTGGGGGTTTTGTATAGTCCTGTTATTGTATGTCTTACAAAAACGGGTACATAAATCACACGGTGTGTTTTCTCTTACACGTAAAAACCCCCAAACTAAATAGATAACGTGTCGTCATCAGTGAAGACCTCTTCATTCTTGTCAGCTTTTTGGTCTATTGAATCACTTCACAAGTCAATTATTTTGTCCCCAAAACATTAATAGTGTCGATCTTTGGATCATTGATACTGTATCCTGTACATAGACCTCTCCCTGGTGTCCTGTGTGTCATAAATTCACATATAGCTTTGCAAGCGGCGATGCATAATGTAAGAGAGCGGTATCAATTATGCACTGTTTATTCATGCCGCAGCAATACCTTGCACAGTTGATTTGATTGTCTCCACTTCATGTATAATGCAGTGCCCTTGTCTGTTTGCCCAAACCCATTGTATTTTTTTAGCTTGTGGAACATACACACTTATTGTGTTTGCAGTGTTTTGCGTCATCGCTTGGCCCTGGCATGTGCAGCTGTGGATCTGCTAGGAGTAGCCCCAAAGTGGCCTTTCAACAGGGAATTGGCCTGGTATGTCTCCATATTAACCTGTCAATGCTAAGACACTTTCCATTCCGTTGTCAGGGGTTGCCATGCACATAAACCATTTCAACTAAATCAAGTTACTTTTCTTGCCTCGCAAATGTGATGTTTGAAATGGGGTCAATTCCACCAGTTTCTGTTCTGTTCGATGGAGAGGTTATCAAGGCAACGCACAATTTCCATACATGAATGACAGTATTTCCAACCTGCTGGAAAGTAAACCTTTTCATTCACAAATTCAGAAAGGCAGATACATTTAGGGCTAATCTATGAGAAACATAGCCTTTCACTTTGTGAGATGGTAAAATCCAACCTTGTGTCTGTGTGTTGCCATACAATCTTCAACATATAACATGCATACAATTCTGACCCACCTAGAGGTTCCAGTGCATCATAGCGTATCATAAGTGTGTGCACAGTGGTCCATCTATTTTTATCCAATACAGCACAAATACTAGAAATCATTTTTAAAGCTACTACATTCTCTCTTTATATTCAGGTGTTCAGTGGACTTATTGAAGTTATTATTTTATCATGCTTGCTGCAGCCAGGAATAAACTAGGATCTGTCATCTCCCTTCCAGACTTTGTAAAACGCATCACTTATTCTTTTAGCAGTACTTGTCATCATCATGGCTCATGCTATGTATGATAGTCTTTTGAAATAACTCTGTTGGCAACAATGATTTCAATATACAGTATTTATGATGCATTTTGACACTACCTTTGTGAATGCATTTGTGCTTCCGCCCATGCCATTGACTATAGGCGGACCCATTCTTGATCCATTGTCACAATTCTTATGTCTGTACAAAGCAAAGGGATCCACATTTGTTAAAAAAACAACAACATGCTTGTGTCTCTAGACACAGTCAGAATTAGAATATCCATTTTTATAATAGTAATGATGTCTGAGCATGTGAGCAGGCACTTTGCTTCCAGACCTGATTCACTTTTTAGTTGCTAACATAACAGTTGAAATGTTCACACCCCTGTTTACCACCAGACCAATTACTTAAAAAAGCCTGAAGGGGAGATTGAGAGGAACATTCTACATATTTGTGTGTGTGTGTGTGTGTGTGTGTGTGTGTGTGTGTGTGTGTGTGTGTGTGTGTGTGTGTGTGTGTGTGTGTGTGTTGTGTGTGTGTGTGTGTGTGTGTGTGGTGTGTGTGTGTGTGTGTGTGTGTGTGTGTGTGTGTGTGTGTGTGTGTGTGTGTGTTAATTCAGAGGTCTTCTACAGTTTAGCTGGACTCCAGTGAGCGGCGAGCTGCAGGCTGCTACAGGTCTTGAGGTCAAACCCTCTGCTGAATATAAACGCTCTGCCCACCTATGCCATCCTTTTCATATTTCCTCCTTCAAATTTACATGAAGCCTAACTTCTAGCCTGCTCTCTGTCCGCAAAGGTGGATACTAGCAGACATCCAGAAGACTTCAATTCCAGCAACGTATAGCCGTGTCCCCACGTACAACACGTCCGTCTTCCTCACAGGTAAAGCGGATTCATAACTCTCCTATGTTTTCATACTGGTACAACTATTTATGTATTATTTATTTATTTATTATTTAAGTGATATTGTGAGTCAAAGAAGTGACAATCAATCACATTAATGAACACCCTCACATGCAATATTGCGAGTAAATAAAAGAAACGTTGTATCTTTTTGTTCTTGTCACCTTAAAGACACCTTAAACCTTTGACCTGAGGGTAACAGTTGTCTGTCTGGAGGAGGGGGTGATCTTGGCACTCCAGGAGGGAAGTAGCGAACACCTGCCTGTTGTTCATGTCTATAGGCTGAGCTTGGCCCCTCTGCCAGATCTTACTGGCCACTTTGACAAGGTTACTGGGCCTTTTTTTTTTCTAGCCAAAGTCATGTTACCGTAACAAGCAGCAATACAGAACATTCTGACAGATTCAATAAAACTTCTATAAAAGAGAGTCATCGACTCAGTGGAGACATAAAACAAACACATCTTTCTCAAGAAAAAGAGGCGTTGTTGACCTTTTTCATTGTGGAAGCAGCATGTGATTCCAATCTGAGTTTATACCACACAAATAAACACAGACGCATAGCTCAATCTTAAAAGTTATAGATATAAAGTATATAGATATGTCCATGGACATATTTTGTTACTGTCTGCAAATTTCACATGTATTTTTAAGCTAGTGCCTTGTTATGGGTGGTTGAGTAATGTCATTGTGATCAGGCATATTTCATTTGCAGCACAGCTAGTGTCGTCACGCTCATTTGATCACTTTCTAAAGGTCCAGTTGAGCAATCAGATTGCTCCGTCAGAACTACCTGTGATGTAATTAAGCAAAACTTGAGCGATGCTTGCAAAACTCACTGTCGTTTCAATAATGACGGTAAAGCACACCCTTGAGTGCAAAATGTTGTCATATTATGGGTCAATTCTCTAAAAAATATACCTCTAAAAACGAATACAACTCGCATTGGATCTGACTAATACCCTGAGAACAAACAAACCTGCTAGCTTAATGTTGTTCAACAATGGCTTCGTAATATCATAGGGATGAGGTATTTCTCACGTGAGGCCTGGTGTGCTGTCACGCTCACTGATCACCTTCTGTAGGTCTAGTTGACCAATCGGGTTGCTCGAAAGTGCCCTTGTTAATATGTAATGTGCCATGTGATCTCCCTCTCCTTGTTTCCTTGTGCGGATGGCTGCACCCCATTTACATGTATTTATTTAGCAGACAATTGAATTCAATGGGTCTTACATGTGAGGCTCGGAACAATCACAGCATGCAATCACAATTGGAGGACCTGCAAAAAAATGGAAGTGATGTGTGACCTAGTTTGAAAAACAACAACTGTAGAGTGACCATAATGTGTTAATGCGCTGCAACGTTGTGTTAACGTTGCAGCGCATTGAAATTACTTCATATATTTGGATTATGCCACTTGAGCATAATCACATTTTAGGAGCTGCTGAAGAGTACTGAAGATTTAAAGGACTGGTTTGCTAATTAAACATGTGGAACCATTGGGGCAGTGGGAAAGAGCTGTGAAATAATTTTGTTTAAATAATATCTTTTCAGTTTACAACATTAGTTGGCAGAAGTAGTCAAAAAAGACAAAAATGGTTTGTATGCAATCTAAGACGAAGAAGTAAGCACTCAGGTTAAGTAACCGTAATAACAACCGAAATAACAAGGTTGCAGATGGGGGA
This sequence comes from Coryphaenoides rupestris, assembly GCA_002895965.2. NCBI lineage: Eukaryota > Metazoa > Chordata > Actinopteri > Gadiformes > Macrouridae > Coryphaenoides > Coryphaenoides rupestris. The sequence goes on along the minus strand of PIJE02000043.1, from coordinate 850,066 downwards.
TGGGACAATGAAGGACAAGTACTTAATAAAAAGACGGCAATGAGCAATAGATGGAGGACAATAAATGTGCTTCAAGCAGCAGGCAAGCCAATGAACTCTGAAAGAAATGTCCAATTTACCACAAAAGTGAGTGGTCATTCACACATTTGAGTGGTTGCTGATGGATTTAATCATGTGTTTTTAAGCAAATAGACATTCGCTTTATATTTGCTCTTTATAAATAACTCCAATTAGCACTACAGCCCTTGGTGGACTGTAGGATTAAGGACAACATGCATCATCAGAGAAAAAATATGTACTTGATGTATTACAAATGACAGCAGAATGAAAAACAGCCAGTGGCCAAATGTCCCCAAACAGTGTATTCAATAACAACTCAATATGAATGAATGCACGCAGAAAACAAAGTCCCACTCTGCCCCCTGGCTTATCAGCCAAGACTCATTTCACAAAGCCCAAAGTCCAATACAGATACAGGGCCAACATCATGTATTGCTTTTTATGTGCCAAAAAGTAATGTATGTTTTGTATACATACATGCTGTTATCCTGAATACAAGAGCAGCAGTAAAGAAAATCTTACTTACTTACTCATCTTACGACTCCCAGAGAAATTGTAAATTACTTTTGGCAGTTGTCTTCAGTGCGTCACTTTTCATTGCTTTGAATAAGCATTGCCACAGATGCAATCAGTAGTTTTATTGGGGCAGATTTGTGAAGCCTGGATGGAGTGTATGGAGTCTATGCTCTGAGTTTGTCTGTGTGCCCTTAGCTAGTGCGGGTGTGCACGCTACGATACACCCAGATATTGGCCTTTGTACGCCACATTTCTTCTCATAACATCACAACTGGAGGACATAAATGAAATGGAGCTCGTCCAATTTAATTTATTAGCATGCACTTATAACTTGGATAGCGAGAGAGCGCGGAAACAAGAAAGGGGTGGGGGACTTGAGAATTGAACTGCCGTAATTATGTGGATCGAGGTTGGTGTTTAATTGGCAGCGCTCTGCTCTCTAAAGGCTTTTGTTCTACTGTATATGTTTCAGGAAGAGTGTGTGTGTGTGTGTGTGTGTGTGTGTGTGTGTGTGTACGCGCGCCCCCCCCCCCCCCCCCCCCCCCCCCCAAGACGATACAGGGGTGATACTTTTAGTTTAGTTACTTCTCGATTCTGCAAGAGTTTCTCAGTTATTTAATCTGATTGGCTGGAATTGTAGGGCGGCACTCATAAATAGCAATACATTGCTGCCCAGCCAGAGCCAGACTGATATTCATTTGGAAACGCAAACTTGAATATGTGGCTGTTCGCACAATTATTTGCCTTGCTAGCTCGCTTTATAGAACCACCGTTAGTCATTAGCCTTCATTAAGGTCATCCCTGTTGATATATTTTATTTCTTTCTCACTCCGACATCAGTGTCATTTGGTGGCCATTTGCTCTAAAGTTAAGCAAAGCAACATAAGGCAACATTGTGGAACATTTTTATCCTTATTAATTTCTTATTGTGGATGAGCATGCATCCTTTTGTGCTCAATGTTATTTCCCTTTGTGTTTGACGGCATGAATGTTGTCTAAACAGACATCTCTATTGAGGCATTCCCACCTACTGTTGGTGTGGGCCTACTGTGGTTGTGGGTGTGGGCCTACTGTGGTTGTGGGTGTGGGCCTACTGTGGTTGTGGGTGTGGGCCTACTGTGGTTGTGGGTGTGGGCCTACTGTGGTTGTGGGTGTGGGCCTACTGTGGTTGTGGGTGTGGGCCTACTGTGGTTGTGGGTGAGGGCCTACTGTGGTTGTGGGTGAGGGCCTACTGAGGTTTCCCATTCTGACATGACATCAGTCATCAGACGGCAGCACTGGTCAAGGTCATCCGCCATCCGTCACCATGCTGCCATTACCTCGGCTCGCCACCACATCTCCTGCCATGTTTTGTGAAATGGCTTCTAGATGTTCAGAACTTGTAAATGTGCACTGAAATGTGCACTGAATAAAAGCATGCGATCGACCTGGACTTCCTTTGCGATCGACCGGTCGATCGCGATTGACGTATTGGGCACCCCTGGTGTAGAGAATATTGTTTCTAGGTCTTTTATGAAGTCTTCGCCACTTCTGCTGAGATACTGAGATACTGCCCTGATTCGGAGGCAGTAGCCCCGCCTCCCCTGTTAAATTGACAAATTAACTGATGTGATGTCTTTCTCTGGTGCTCTCCTCCTCCTCATCTTCCTCAGTCTTGTATCCAGCTTCCTCTCCTTCACCTTCCTCTCTTTCCCTGCCGAGGGTCCCGCTTCGCTCATCTCCCAGGGTGTTCCCTTTCCCTCACTCCCCTTGTAATTACTGTCAGTATCAGCCACCCAACAAGGTGTTGTCACCACTGCCCCTGGGGGGGGGGGGGTTGCAGTAGTGTAGTGTGGCACCGCTGTCGCACTGGGGAGGGCTACGTGAGGACTGGGCCTTTGCCAGTTCATCAGCATCACTGCCAGCTCTCGCCCGCGCCCCTGCCCACTGCTTGTGCCTCTAGAGATGTCGTGATAAAACACACAATATGGAGTTGGGAGTTAGGACTGCCACTCTATGGATGGCAAACTTCTTGTCTTAGGGCATGCACATTAGACATGCCCAACACACTGACTGAGCCAACAAATCTGAACACCACAGAACCAAGGCTGTGCAAATCTATTAGAGTTGCAGGGTGACAACCACAGAGTCCATGCAATAAGTGAACCTTTGATTCAGGCAGTCTGTCCTGCATGTCTTCTGTATGTCTTCTGTATGTCCTGCGGTGGAAGCAGTTGAGAACCACCCATCTTCTGACAAGGAGGCAGGGACTTGAAATGTGTGTGTGATACAAGCACAAACATTCATGTCTTACTTGTCCAGCATTGGATATGAATATTGAATCTCAAGAAGAACTGTGGAAATACAGGGAAAGAATGGTCTTTTATTTGTAATGTCTATTTATACAAGAAAACCCTCTAAAATGAAGTGACACTTCAGATGCTATAGACCATTTTGATGATGACTGAGGTCTTACCCAGTTAGTTATATGTGCCACCATATATACCACAGCACAATAAATATAGAATGATACATCATTATTAAAAAAAACATTAAGGGAGGCATATTTTATATCCATTGGTACTGACCCTGAAAGGTGTAATTCAATGTTTTGTGACGGCTTTTTATATTTATTTTCTTTGTGTCTTTATAGTTGTATGACACGAAATTGCGATAACGTCTTTTTGTCAAGTTTTTTTACTCTTGTTCCATTGAGCGACAAGAGTAAGAAGCATGACATGCATCCAAATGTAGCAGCAATCAAATTCAGGTCACACACTTGGAACGTCTCATTCTCCTCAGCTGAATTGTGCCAGGTAGACAATTCAGCCAAGTCAACCATGGAAGTTGCCTGAATTTGATGCCAATTGTTGCAGTCTGCATCACTCAATCTGTCTGTACAGTTTAGTCTGTTTAACAGGCCACATTTAACAGGCAGGTCTGTCTGTTGTTTCCTTCAGGCAGGGTACGAAATAACACAACCTGGTTGTTGTGGTTGTAGTTGTTGTACGTCGGCTCCTTGGAACTCACTGAAACAGGATTGATTTGGTAAGAATTGGTTACTTGTATCAGTATAATGATCATCACCTCATATTTGAATCCTACAATCCAATTAATTAATACTTTGTTAGATGAGTTCCAGTGAATGTAAGGGGAAGCAAAGTTGAATAAACAGTTTTTATGCTGATATTAGTCATTAGACCAAATTGATGTGGAGTCAGTTATTACATTTTGTGTCATTAAACTTCTTGCTGAGCATTAAAGCTGCTGTAGGTAAGATTGAGAGTTGTAGTTGGAAAAAGATTTTGAAACTAAATGACAAAAATAATGTCCCTGTTCACTCCTCCCTACTTTTCTCCACCATTGCGTGTTTTGTTCCATGTGGTTACAATCTAATAAACGGCAGCAGTTGTCCTGTCACATTAAGCCATGTGTAATAAACTGCAAGTTAGTGGTTAAAATAGCAGTAAAGTAATGAACATAATACCCACACATGCAATGAAGCAGGGCATTGATGCTTTCATGATAAGAAGTTCATATAGTAAAACAGACCACTCTATATTATACAATATTGAAAACAATACTGATGTGTGCATTTAAGCATTTGCTTTCATTTAAATCAATCACAACAGTCTATCTATAACTTAAAAAGTTGTTCTTCTTTCGCAATCAACTCGTTACAAAACCCTCAACATGCCCCTCGTCAGTGTTCATATCCCCAGGTGTGTTGCTTAATTGCTTCCATCTGGCTGCTTGTTGTGATTGTAGTTTTCATAGGGGAAGCCATCTTGAACTGTAATCCACCTAGCCAGCAGGAGTGACTGTAGTGTCCAGCTGTGATGTCATCTCGTGACATCACAATTAATAGAAGGAACCAGGCAGCACATTGGGGAGCTTGATGCACCTGCCTTCAGTTCACGTATAACTTTGTGGATCATTTTGCATCATTTCTTCACTTACCTGACACAAATCTCCTGTTTCAATGGATGGTTCCAGGGTCCAAAAACCTCAAGGTGATTGAGGAAACCTCAAAGGTGAATGCAAGTGAGGGATGGATAGGCCTTCCCTTAATAGTCTGATCCTGACCCTTTTATGCTCAAAATAACTTCAAAAACACATACCACCTAAACTTTAGGTTGAGTTTCAGTATCCCCCTCCCCCAAATCAGCACAGCTGAATCCCTGCCTTTCTGTTCTCCTGTCCACAGTACACGCACCAGGGCGGCACAGCAGAAAGCAGTCGACAGCTTTTTGATTTGGGCCGGGGGCTTCTCTTTAACCTAAGCAGATCTAAACTTTGAATTTTTTGAATTTACCTTGGCTGGAAGAGCTCCACAATCTGGCAGCATAGTTGTTGTTCCCATTCGTATCATGAAGTTTACCCGCAGGACTTTAATTTCGGATTACTTGGTACTTTCCTTTTTGGCTGTTAAACCCCAAGAAAAAAGCAGGAATGCCAAAAATGTCCCTGCATAACCCTGCAGCACCCCTGGGTGCCTTTCATTTGTTGAAAGGCACACAATGTTCAAAGTAACAAACTGAGCAGAGACTTGGTAAGACTTGGACTAGTGATGCATGGATCAATCCACCACTGGTTATTATCGGCGATAAACACTGAATGGCCAATCCACTTGCCAATCCAGGAGCCAACCATGACATGACTCTTGTGGACAAGAAGAGTTGTGAACACGCCATCTTTATGTTCAGTCACTGAGGCAATGTATGTTCATCTTGCATTTAATGTAATTCCGTTTTAAATTGCCCTGACTCTCAATAAAGGATGGCAATAAAGGTAGACTTAACTTGCATAGCCCCGTTTCATTGATCTTGGGAGGATGCAATAAGCAGCCTGCATCTCACTGGAGAACAGGCTTCACTCTTCCCATGTGGTTTAATTTTTTTAGGGTAGTTGAAACTATTGAAGTATCTGTAACCTCATACAACAAGGGGCTCCCCACTAATTCCTTCTTCTTTATATAAAACTAATTGGCTACTCCGATGCTTTAATGGAAGATTTCCCAAATAATTGTCTATACCGCATAACCCAAGTGTCATGTAGCCAAATGATTGCAGCCACAGTATTTCCACTCACACGCTCAGGGCTAAACGTGTGAGTGAAGCTGTTGACAGATTCTTTCATGGGCACGGAGTTTACTAAGAGTCGCTGTGTTGCACGAGTATAGTTTTGTTCTAATATTGACGTTCTGCCATAGGCAGTCCAACTTAATGACATTTCTGTTCATAGTCTTCATCTTCTCTTGAATCTGGTCTTTTAATGTCTTTTGAATATTTTTTTCATGAATATATTATTTTCCATAAAAGATGTCATGATAAGCCATTGCAGACTTGATTGACTGTTTCAAATTGTAACACATGAGACATGCAGCCTTTAAAGCCCACGTGCAACATGCTCGTAGGTCTATGCCACATCAAAAAGTACAAGAGGCAAAAGGCATACAAATATGTGCCATCACCCATGTCCTTTGGCAGATCAAGTTTGTTAATTGTTAGAAAGTTAATACATTCCTCAATGTTCTATTTATGAAAAAATGTAAATGATATGATAAGCCTAGGCTAAATAGTTATAACATTATGTTATATAGGGTTTACAAGTTTAAAAACATTGAAAATTCTAGCCTTTATTTCACTATTAAAAAAAAACAGACAGTGATCAGTATTGGATCTTTTTTTTTTTTATCTGCCTAAAAAGACCTGACCGGTGCAGCCCTAATTTGGACTGTTACTGGAATGTGTCTGTACAGTCCTGGGTTGAATGGTTTCTGCTTATCTTTTGTCATGACTCACATGGCTGCCAATTATGAAGCCATGATGTTTGCTAACAACTGGTCAACATTTTGTAAATAACTTGTGCGTCGGTGTTAACCGACTGCAGTGAGGAAATGGAATTGGAATTCAGACTTTGTTTTGCTGACATCACCAACGTTGCCCACATTTAATCTAATGTGTACATTTTTTATCAATATCACAAGACGTACTTTTTTTTTTTAACTGCTGCACTGAACAAGCTCATGTTGAGATAATGTCTACCATCAACTCCACAGCTTCATGAATTGAATCTTATGAGCTTTGTGTAAACACCATTTGTAAGATATCGCTATTGTTATGGTATATTAACTCCCAAGTAGCAGCAACATGCTGCCCGGCCGAAGGATTTGATTTCTGCCTCTTTAATTCAGTCTCTCCCGATTTCACTTTTCATAAAACGGTCAATATTCCAAGCGTTGGTTTTAGTGCTTCTGGATGGTCTTAGGTGCGCAGCAGAAGCTAAATTGTTGTATTCGCGATTACGATGTCTGAGGAGTTGTGTTGCTGTTACTGATGTGAATCCATGTGTTATATCTTTGTCATCGAAGATATGAATTTTAAAAAAATATTTACACCTTCCAACAGCTTCTGTCTTAATATAAAACGTTTAAGTGTGTTGTAACAAAGTGAATAAATCATATCTAAGTAGTAATGTACAACCACTTCCCCGCTCTTGTGGCCCCCCCCGCCGCCCCCCCGCCCACACACACCACCACAAGACAGAGATGCAACCTTATTTGGGTAGAGGTCACAATTTGAGGGGAATTTATTTGTTTTAATTTTAGTTTTATTATCATATGATCACACGATGTTTTCCTTCTGCATTGCTGTATAGGAATATGCAATGGTTTCAAATGTCCTGCAGCTTCTAGGTTGTGCACTAAAAAATCATATAATCCATGCCCACGAACCTTTTGTCACCCTCCATTTTTCGTTCTCTCTTGTCCGCTGGTCTCAATGTAAAGGTATGCATTACTGTGTTCTGGTGGTTCCTTCATTAGTTTTATTGTAAATAATAGGCCTTACCATCGTTGGTATGTGCCATACAAACTTCTGTTGACATGTTGATGCAATCTCTGGTGTGATGAGAGGGTTGCCGTGCCTAGAGATTCACTGTCTACTTCACTCTTTGACTTCACTCATTGAGTTGTGCCTATTTAATGAACAACGCAGAAATGAACCGGTTAGACTCTCACGATATGTTGTGCTCCCTGAAACACAAATGGTCCTGCCGGAGAAATATAGGGGTCTGACTAATACCCAAAATGCAATCAGTTAACCTGAAATCCATGTGGAATGCAGAAGTTACCTTATTTCTCCAGTAAATAGAGATCTTACTAACAACCTCGCAATGGAAAGGCTTTCTCAACATTGTCCTATCGGAATCCTGTCGGCGAGGTCTGAAGCTTTATAGACTGTTTCCCAAACTGAATAAATGATGCACATGTGTCCACAAAAGCTTGGTTAGCTGAAGTGTATTTTGATATTAATCATATTTAGCAACTGCATCTGTGAATGTCACACACATTTGTAAGCTAGTATCCCTGTGTCAGTGGACCAGCACTTGTGAGGATGCCAGAGTTGTAACATAACTTTGGAGGATGACTGACTTCAGGAAGACCTTTATTGTTTAGTATTTTGACAGGGAGGTTGTTATCGTGTTAACTGCTATGCTATGAGTTAATAGGGTTATCTTGGCTCATGGAACGTCGGCCAGCAGATGCGAGTGGCGGAGGTGTGCATTAGGACAACCCTAACCCTAATCAGTACAAGTCCTCATAGAGTCACACGTCATCTAGTACTACAACAATGTAGTACAACACACCATGTATTCCCCTAGCACACCGCATGTAGCCACATGCCATACACACATATGAGTTAAAGCATGTGATGTGAGCTAATTCTGTCCTAGTAAAAGTTAAATAATACTTATCTATTCCTACTGTTAATTCTGGTTTTCATTGAAATGGAAAAAGTTTTAACTGCAGCATTGTGACACCACTAATGGAACCTGAAGTCTCGGCAACCCTGTGACAGACATTTACAATTATGTCTACTGGATCTTTAAAAGTAGCTTTTATCAGCTACTTTTCATTTATCTTCCATCCCCAAGTGTCCTGATTAAGAAAAAAAAGATGCTAAGAAAGCACCTTTTGTCAATATCTTAAATGCGAGCTATCTGTTAAAAGTGTACTTTAATTTTTAAAAGACCACATTTAAAGATAACATTTTGACGTACAGTAATTTACTGTTCAGTGCTCCATGGCTCAATATGGACAACTTTAGAACTTTACATTTTAAATTACTATATTTGTATTCTTATCGCACCTTTATTAATCAATGTCAACATAATTTTATTGCAGTAAAGCTGCATGTAACTGTTACTGTGCTGCATGTTACTGTCTACAATTAACTGAGATCAACTTGTAGGAATCTGATTTAGTCTTTTGCTATGAATCCAGTGAGGGCTTTGTTCTCCAAATATCCACCCTCTGACATCATGCTGAAGTTCTGGAACCCATTCTAATCAGTCTTGTATCATCTCCTTAGGTCCTCAGGTTGTAAGTCAATGGCTAGAAGAGTTGTTTATTGAACCCATATTAAGATGATAATTGGTTGTCTAAAAATTAATGAATGGCTGCAGAAGTATTTTCAGAGCACCAGACAAAAGAGTGGTTGAAGAGATGGAATCAGAGCTAGTTATGAAGCCAAGTCACAGAAAGGAGTCTGTTGGCATCCATGCTTACTTTTATCGCCCTTGAGATTCAAAACTGGAATTACTTGCATACCTGTCATAAGAGTAGATCAAGAGTAACAAAAAGTGATATGTCTCAGGCATGTGTGTGTGCGTGTGGAACAAATATTCACGCCAGATCGCCAGAAAGGGAAAAGAACATCACTACTCATGTTTATTAAAGTGATGGATAAACAATATCCAATGTTGTTTTCTACTGCTCAAACAGGCTCCAGAACTTTTGGAGTTTGTTAAAAACTAATGTATTACAAACACTAAAATAATAGAATCCCGATGCTAAACTAACTATTCTTAATGTAAGTCCTAGATCCAACAACATCAACCCTGTTCAGTATAAGGATAATGTGGATCATGCTTTTTTAGGGGTGGAGGCAGATGGCTTTGATAGCCAATGGTGATGTCCTCTGGTCAGATGTTCCACAAAACACACTCAGAACACTAATTATGGGTCCATGTACCAGGCAAGGCAGGTTTATTTATTCATTCACACACAAGGCCATTCATAGTGCTAGTGAGTAAAGGAATTCAAAATAAAAGCCTGTAAAATATAAGACGCAGATATACATATTTAATTCGAACCATGGGAACAGTGAGTAGGCCAGGCCCTGTGCTTTTTTCAAACCAGAGATGATTTTAACCTTTTGTGGGTGCAATTGCCTCAATAATATTTGTAATTTTAGAGCTGAAACTCTCCACAAGATCATTGACCGAGGCTAAAGTGAGTGCAGCCTAGGAAATGCCTCCATAAACGGAGTAGGGGTGTTCTCGTTGATAGTGTTTGGCAGTATTAATGGACATCTCATAGTAAACACAAAAGTGGTCACTTACCACAATCGTAGAAGTATTAGGACCTTTGGACATAATTAAATCCAGTGTGTGCCCCTAAAGGCTGATACATACTCCGCGAGAACCCCTGGACATTTCATACTCCGTGAGAACTCAAGTGCAGAACTCAAATGCCCCGCCCACAGCAGCAAACTTCCGCACCGGCGGAAAGCGCATTAACCACGCCCACTTCAAATTGACCAATCACACAATAGTTCTTGGACACGACGCGAGAACAAAGTTTGGCCCGGCTAATGTGTCGAGAACAAGCTGCGAGAACTCCTGAACCAGGGCTGCGAGAACAAAATTACATCATTTTGTTCTCGCAGCCCTGGGTGCGAGAACAAAGTTCTCGCTTCTCCCGGAGTATGTATCAGCCTTTACAGTTGGTGGGTCCTGTCAGATGCTGAGTCAAATTGTCCATAATAAAACATTTGTTTGGCACTGCTGTCAGTTGAATATAGTAATATTAAAATCACCAACAATGGTTAGACAGTCAAACTCGATACACATAATAGACAACAGTTCTTTAAATTCATCAAAGAAGTTAGTATTTTGGTGGCGTGTAAATGGATTCGGGTTGTAGAATAATTGCGTGGTCTTGGTCTACCTCATCACTTATCACAAAACATTTATCAACATTCTTTTACATTTCTGCCTTTTTGTAATTATATTTTAGCAATTATCCTTTTCATGATTTGCATGTCATTTCTTCCTTTTGAGAATCACTATGAATAGCCTTGCGTTGGAATGATGAATATTAACTTGCCTTGGTTGTGGTTTTAGAGAACCCTGCATATTTGGTACATTTTTTCTCATCCAGCCCTTCCCAGTTTGTTCTTTTGTACCCAGTCTGCCCTCCCCTTCGGAGATTCTCCCATGCCTTGGTGAGGATACTATTTGTGACAACCAATAGACCCTTTTCACGGAGGCATCGTCCCAGGATGCTGTGGAGCTGTGGCTCATAACACTCATTATTGTTCTGCTACTTTTATGTAGCAGGGCAACACGGGTAGGAGGCTAAACTAGTGAAGGTAAGTTGACTATCCATGCTGCCCTGGTGCATAAAAGGAGCAGACGCATAATTAGTGTTATGAGCAACACCTGTGAACAATAAACTTGTCCTACAATGACGCTTCTGTGCAACGGGTCTAATGGATTTGGGGCAGGGGCTATCCGTCATTAGTTCAGGTGTGCTCCTTTCATCCTCGTTCCCTGGCATGCTCATCTCAACAGAGAGAACGGGTGGGGGCAGGCACTTTGTGCGGATGGTGGGACTTCTGGGGCCAGGATCTCCCTGAAAAACAAATGTTTTCTCCTTCGTTGTTGTTGAATCCATCCATGAATAAATCAATAATACACGGCACCTGCCTGAGACTGCACACAATTAGAGTCCTGTGATCTGTGCAAAGTATTAAACGGCAACCAAAACCAACCATATAGGATTAGGCCCAACACAACCACAACAAACCATTTTGGATAATAGTCACATGTTGAATGTGATTGAAATTAAAGTATGTCAAAGTAATGTCAAAACTACGAACAAAATAACATCATTGATCAATTTAACCACACATGGCGCTGGTACGATTATGCATTAACAACATTTCCTGAATTTCTGGATGTTTTTAGATTATTTCACCAATGTTCAATTGTTAATTTTCCCTGACTTCTCCTGTGTATATAGGTGGTAGCATTTACAAACAAATGTTGAATGTAGACAGCTTTACGTCCAGGATTAGGCTAGGCTTGCAGAGAAGGTAGATTGTGAACTGAAGGTTTCTGTGCACGCCTTGTAAACAGACAGAATCACAATCTGTTGGCTGTGGTTCGGTAAATGCCACCTGACGATTTTTTTTGCAACACCAAGTTCAGTAGGATATTATGATCCTGTAATTATGTTAGATTTTTAATTCTGTTATATTATTTGTGGTCACAACCTGATGCTGAAGGAGGAAATTAAGTGTCAAGGCAAGAAAGTCAAGTCATTAACTGAATGTCTTGCGTGTAGTCAATGTATTTTTGGGGCAACAGTGGAAGTCGATGTCCCTGAAGGCAAGTGTGTTGTTGCAGACACATTCGACTTTGGCAATGAGGAAAGATACAGAAACATTTTACTTACACCGGGGTGGACCGGAGTAATACGATTCATAGAGACAATGGACCTCATTCACGAACATTTTCTTAAGTGTCTTCTTCAATATCTTCTTACGAACTTCGTAAGAACAAACTTAAGAAATCTGCCCGCCGGATTCATGAACGCGGGGAAATGTGTTCTTAAACCACCAAAGTGTTCTCAGCTGCGCTCCCCCACTGATTCTTAAATGGAATCGCAGCTGGCTCGTACCTGAATAGCACAGACACCCCCGCCACTCCTTAAAGGCAACAGGACGTGTGCACAGTCCGCGTACTGTGTCCCTCCTCACACACATCAGCGAGAAGCTCACAACAGCAGTAGATGACTATATTGTGTGTGTAGGCCTAGGGTGCAGACTGGCGCTAAAAATTAGCTGGATTGATACTGATTAGGATGCAATGGTCGAATTACATAAATGAGTTCAAGCCACTGCAAGTTCAAGTTTTATTTGTCACAGCAAAATCATACCAAATAATAAGCAGGAATGTTCTCCACTGCTCTTACAATGACACACTAAGCAAGTAAAGAAAATAAACCAACAATGAAAAATAACAATAGAACCAAGACGGGCTAAGCAATTCAATGTACAGTTGAGTTAAAATACATGAATAGGTATGTGGAACTTGATAGGCCAAGAATTTGTGGGGAGCTGGGACACTGACTGGAGCCCGACGATCGCCCACGGGGCGAATTGCGCATGCCTGGCGGCAATATCTGTAAAGTCCCCACCAATGTACAAAAACAACAATACGTCCTTGGGCCCTATGTATATATGTAACGAACAGCCGCGGAGGAGCAGAGCAGAGAGAGTGGATCGGAATATAGTAAACTTTTAGTTGAACCAAGAACCAAGAACCACTTGAATCACTAGAACTGCCTGAACTAACTCAACCGCATGGCAACACCCCCGTGACACACAAAACTTCCCATAATCCCTCGGGGCCCCCTACGTCATCTAGCGGCTGTATGGTGGCCACGCCCCCCCCCCCCCCTGGCCGCTACATAGCCCCCTCTTGAGGGGTTAGTCGTCCCCGACAACCCCATCACCCAAAACAAAATCCCGCAGGTATCCGGGCTGCCGTCGGTGTCGAACAGCCCGTCCGGGGCTCCTAGGAGGACAGGGCTGGTCGGGGCATGGTGGGCTGCCGCGGCCCCCTTTCTCCACAGCAAGCGGAGCAAGGGGGCGGTATGGTGCAAGTCTGTCCCGGTGCAGCACCACCATCCGGCCCCGTCCAGGCATCCGCACCCGGTACACCACCTCTGTGATCTGCCCCAAGATTTCGGCCGGCCCGCGCCAGTGGCTGCGCAGCTTGGGGGACACGCCTTTGGTGCGAGTAGGACAGTACACCCACACCTTGTCCCCAACCGCAAAGGCTTGCCCCCGACAGTGGGTGTCATAGGCCCGCTTCTGCCGCACCCCTGAGCTGGCCTGGGCATGGCGGGTGTACTCGTGGACCACCCTCATGCGGTCCGTCAGCCGACGGTAGTAGTCCAGCTCTGCGCCCCCAGCAATCTCCGGCTCGGGCGGGGCCCCGAACACCAGGTCCACAGGTGTTCGGAGTTCCCGCCCGAGCATGAGCGCAGCAGGCGTACAGCGCTGGATTCCTGTACCGCAGTCCGGTAGGACCACAAGACGAGAGGCGGGTGGCGGTCCCAGTCCCGCTGGTGGTGGCTGGTGAGAATGGCTAACTGAGTTGCCAGGGTGCGGTTGAAACGCTCAACCAACCCATCAGTCTGGGGGTGCAATGGCGTGGTCCTCGTCTTGCTCACCCCCAGTCGCCTACACACCTCGCCAAACACCCGGGACTCAAAGTTCCGGCCCTGGTCGCTGTGGAGCTCTGCAGGGACCCCGAACCGGGCGAACATCTCCTCCACCAGTCTCTCGGCGGTGGTAGCTGCCGTCTGATCCGGCACCGCGTACGCCTCCGGCCATTTGGTGAAGTAGTCCATGGCCACGAGCACGTAGCAGTTGCCGGCGTCAGTGGTGGGGAACGGTCCAAGGATGTCCACCCCCACACGTTCCATCGCGGCCCCCACCAAGTACTGCTGCAAGGGGGCGTGAGACTGCTGGGTGGGCCCCTTCTTGGTGGTGCAGAGGTCACAGCAGTGGACATGCAGCTCCACGTCCTGTCGACACCCAGGCCAGTAGAACCGCCCACGGAGACGGTGCAGGGTCTTAGAATTCCCAAAATGCCCCGCCCCCGCAGCCCCGTGGACCAACTGGAGGACCTGGGGGCGGAGCAACTGAGGCACCAGCAGTTGGAGAAGGTCGGTTCCCTGCCCAGGAGCCTGCCACCGTCGGTGTGCCACCCCGTCGTGGAGCTCGAGGTTGCCCCCACTGCGCATGGTAGGCTTTCACCTCTGGCCCCGCGGCAGACACTTCCGTCCACGATGGTTGACGACCCTCCTCCAGCCAGCCTCGCACTCGTCCCAACACAGCATCTGCAGCCTGGTGTTGCCGCAGCTCCCGACTGGATAGCGGCAGCCACCCGTCGCCGCTGCCGGCGGCAGCCCCTGGCCCCGCTCCTCCAGTCGCTGACAGTACCGACACTCCATCGCGGCACAAGGACGCCGGGAGAGAGCATCGGCGTTGCCATGCTGACGCCCCGGCCAGTGCTGTACCTCAAAATCATACTCCTGCAGTGCCTCCAGCCACCGGGCCACCTGGCCCTCCGGATTCCGGAAGTTCAGGAGCCAGGTGAGCGAGGCGTGGTCGGTGCGCAGGAGGAACCTGCTCCCATGCAGGTAGGGTCGGAAGTGCTGCAATGCCCGGACCATAGCCAGCAGCTCCCACCTGGTCACGCAGTAGTTCCTCTCTGCCTGGTTCAGGGCCCGGCTGTAGTAGGCCACCACCTGCTCCCTGTCCCCTTGTCTCTGGGACAGGACAGCCCCTACCCCCACGTTACTAACGTCGGTGTCCACAATGAAGGCCTGCTGGACCTCCGGATAGGCCAGCATGGGAGCCGCAACCAGGGCGGCCCGGAACTGGTTGAAGGCTGCATCGCACGTGCTATTCCAGGCGAAAATGCAGCCCTTGTCGGTGAGACGGTGCAGGGGGCTGGCAATGGTGGCAAAATCCTGCACAAATCGACGGTAGTAGGAGGCCAGCCCCAGAAAACTCCGCAGCTCACCGATGGTGGATAGTGTTGGCCACTCCCTGACTGCAGCCACCTTCGCTGGATCAGTGGCCACCCCCTGCGCACTGACCACATGTCCCAGGAACAGGGTCTTTCTACGGAGCAGGTGGCACTTCTTTGGGTTGAGCCGCAACCCGGCCCCCCGGATAGCGGTGAAAACCTCTTGCAGGTTAGCCATTGCCCCCTCGAAAATGCTGGCGTGCACCAATAAGTCGTCCAGGTACACGACACATCGGTCACGTGGGACAGCTGCCAACACCCGCTCCATCAGTCTCTCGAATGTGGCAGGTGCGTTGCAGAGACCAAATGGCATGACCCTGAACTGCCACAACCCCTGCCCAATCGTAAATGCAGTCTTTGGCCGGGCCTCTGGGGCCACTTCGACCTGCCAATAGCCGCTGCGCATGTCCAAGGAGCTGAACCAACCGGAGCCTGTGATGTAGTCAAGGGTGTCGTCAATGCAGGGCAGGGGGTAGGAGTCCTTGGTGGTGACAGCGTTGAGTCGGCGGTAGTCCACGCAGAACCTCCAGCTGTCGTCTTTCTTCTTCACCAGGACGGCCGGTGCTGCCCACGGGCTATCGGATGGCTCGATGACCCCTGCAGCCGCCATCTCCCGGATCTTCTCCTCTGCCACCTGCCGCTTAGCAAGGGGTAGACGGTGAGGCCGCAGGCGGATGGGTGGTGACGATCTGGTGTCGATGGAATGCTGGACCAACCTTGTCCGCGTGCAATCCTCGTCATTGGCAGCATAGAGGTCGACGTTGTCATCCAGGAGCTTCTTCAGCTCCTGGCGCTGGTGATCATCGAGCCCCTCACAGCTCCGTTTCCACAGCTCCTGGACAGCCCGACAGGTCTCGGTCGAGGGAGAAAAGGCGGGCAGCATGGTGGCATGCCCAACTGCTGGCGTAGACGACCCCCCGGCGGCTGGCGTAGATGACTCACCGGCGGCTGGCGTGGACGACCCCCCGGTGGCTGGCGTCAGACGACCCCCCGGCGGCTGGCGTCGACGACTCCCCGGTGGCTGGCGTCGACGACTTCTGGCGGTTGCCGTCGCGGACCCCCTGGCGGCTGCCATGGACGGTGGGGCTGCAACCGTCTGGCAGTTCTGCCGAGCTCCCCCTCCCAGGCCGGTGTGGAGCACAAAGGTCTCTGCGCCAATGGTGAGCCTGGCTCGGGACACATCGATCCGGGCCCCCCAACGGTCCAACAGGTCCAGGCCGATGATGCACGGGTCCTGGATGTGGGCTAGCCAGACCTCCTGCACCATCTCCTGGTCCCCCATGCGGATGTGCACCGCCTTCGTGCCCTCCATGCTGGCCCGCTCCCCCGTCACCGTCCTCATCTGGAATGCAGTAGGGGTCCACGCTGCGGAAAGCACCCCCTTGGTGCCCTGCAGGACCCCCGGGCGGACGAGGGTAATGTTGGACCCGGTGTCCACCAGAGCTCGGCACGTCTGGCCATCTAGCTCACAGTCCACGAAGAGCCCTTTGGTGTGGCCCAGGCGGCCTACCAGGGTGCATCGGCCTTGAAGGGGCGTTGGGTTTGTGAGCAGGGTCCCCTCACTGGTCTGCCCCCCGCCCGTTTCCCGACGGCAGCCAGGAGCGAGGCTTGGGTGCGGGTGCCAGACAGTCCCGGGCGAGGTGACCAACCTCAACGCAGCGATGACAATGGGTGGGATCCCGCAGTGATCTTCCTGGCAGTGTGGGAGTTTGGGGTGACACCCGACAGACCTCGTTGTCATCCTCCTCTCGCAGTTCATGGTCTGTCACCCGGACACGTGGGGAGGTAGCGAGTCCACGTCGGGGGGTGGCTCTGGTCATAAAAATTGCCTCCGCTCGCTCCGCCTCCTGTAGCGCATCGTCCAGCGACCGGGGGGCAGCAAGCCGCACATGCTGCCGCAGGCTCTCCGGAGATAACGCACACAGGAAAACGTGGAGGGCGAGGTCCTCTTGGTCAGCTGGACTGAAACGGGGTTATCCACGTTGGGTGTGGAGGCGCACGTCGGCAGCCAGTGCTCCCAGACGCTCCCCCTCCCGCCGAGGGGGAGCGTGAGGTGAGGGCCGTGAAGCTACCCCGGTCCACTGGGGGGAGGTTTAACAGGACCTGCGCCGCCGGCCCTTCCAACGCCAAGGCCAGGTGAACTGCCGCCTCCTCGTCCCCCCACCGGCCAAACTGCACCGCCATCCGCACTTGGGCAAGGTACGGCCCCAATGGTGTGGTTCCGCCATATCGTGGGAGCTTTACTGAGCTTCTGTATGACCCCAGGGCGGGCGGGGAGCTGGCCGGTGGGTCATGTTCCGTTAATGGGGAAGTTACCAGCATCCCCTGGCTGCAACTCGGCATGGCAGGCATCAGCACTGAGTGACGGACGGCCTCCCGTAGACTGCCACCGAGTGGCCCCCGAAGCTGCTTCTCCCTCGTCGCAGGCGGCCCTGGCGTGCTGGCGCCACCTGGTGAAACTGGGAAATACACCTGTCGCTCCATCTCCCGAATAGCGTCCTCAATATCGCGGCGTTCGCTCTCCATTCTTTTTTTTTAATCCCACTTCTGACACCAATGTAACGAACACCGCGGAGGAGCAGGCAGAGAGGAGGCGGACGCGGAATATAGTCAACCTTTTATTAAACCAAGAACCACTAGAATCACTAGAACTGCCTGAACTAACTCAACCGCATGGCAACACCCCCATGACACACAAACTTCCCATAATCCCTCGGGGCCCCCTACGTCATCTAGCGGCTGTATGGTGGCCACGCCCCCCCCCCTGGCCGCTATAATATGTATATGATGTATAGTATGTAGGCCCATATGATATATTTTAGTTATGGATATTCACATGTTCATTCACAGAATGTAGATGTGTCAATTCTATTCCCCTATGTCTATATCCACGCGATTGAGTTTAGTGCTTATTTATTTATTCACTGCCATTTGCAGTGTTGTGCCATGCTGCCCGGCCGGTGCTGTACCTCAAAATCATACTCCTGCAGTGCCTCCAGCCACCGGGCCACCTGGCCCTCCGGATTCCGGAAGTTCAGGAGCCAGGTGAGCGAGGCGTGGTCGGTGCGCAGGAGGAACCTGCTCCCATGCAGGTAGGGTCGGAAGTGCTGCAATGCCCGGACCATAGCCAGCAGCTCCCGCCTGGTCACGCAGTAGTTCCTCTCTGCCTGGTTCAGGGCCCGGCTGTAGTAGGCCACCACCTGCTCCCTGTCCCCTCGTCTCTGGGACAGGACAGCCCCTACCCCCACGTTACTAGCGTCGGTGTCCACAATGAAGGCCTGCTGGACCTCTGGATAGGCCAGCACGGGAGCCGCAACCAGGGCGGCCCGGAGCTGGTTGAAGGCTGCGTCGCACGCGCTATTCCAGGCGAAAATGCGGCCCTTGTCGGTGAGACGGTGCAGGGGGCTGGCAATGGTGGCAAAATCCTGCACAAATCGACGGTAGTAGGAGGCCAGCCCCAGAAAACTCTGCAGCTCACCGATGGTGGATGGTGTTGGCCACTCCCTGACTGCAGCCACCTTCGCTGGATCAGTGGCCACCCCCTGTGCACTGACCACATGTCCCAGGAACAGGGTCTTTCTACGGAGCAGGTGGCACTTCTTTGGGTTGAGCCGCAACCCGGCCCCCCGGATAGCGGTGAAAACCTCTTGCAGGTTAACCATTGCCCCCTCGAAGCTGCTGACGTGCACCAATAGGTCGTCCAGGTACACGACACATCGGTCACGTGGGACAGTTGCCAACACCCGCTCCATCAGTCTCTCGAATGTGGCAGGTGCGTTGCAGAGACCAAATGGCATGACCCTGAACTGCCACAACCCCTGCCCAATCGTAAATGCAGTCTTTGGCCGGGCCTCTGGGGCCACTTCGACCTGCCAATAGCCACTGCGCATGTCCAAGGAGCTGAACCAACCGGAGCCTGTGATGTAGTCCAGGGCGTCGTCAATGCGGGGCAGGGGGTAGGAGTCCTTCCGGCCGGATTCATGAACGCGGGGAAATGTGTTCTTAAACCACCAAAGTGTTCTCAGCTGCGCTCCCCCACTGATTCTTAAATGGAACGCGCGTGCTCGTACACCTGAATTAGCATACAGACACGCCCCGCCAGCTCCTTATAAGGGCAACCACAGGACCGTGTGCACATGGTCGCGGTACTGGCGCTCCCTCCTCAGCGCACGATCAGCGAGAGCTTCCAGCAGCAGTAGATGAGCCATATTGTGTGTGTAGGCCTAGGGTGCAGACTTGGCCCTTTAAATAGCTGGATTGATCACTGATTATTGGATGGCATGGTTCAATGTACATAATTGATGTTCAAGTCCACGTGCAAGTTCAAGGTTTTATTTGTCACATGCAACATCATACCAGTAAGATGAGCAGTGGAATGTTTCTCCACTGGCTCTTACAATGTACACACTAAGCAAGGTAAAGAAAATAGAACCAACAATGAAAAATAACAATAGAGAACAAGACGGCTGAGAGCAGATTCAATTGTACAGTTGAGTTAAATACATGAGTAGGCTACTTGTGGATCTTGATAGGCCCTAGAATTTTGTGGGGACGCTGGGGACACTGACTCGGAGCCCGACGCTCGCCTCACGGGAGCGTAATTGCGCATCCTTGGCGCAATATCTGTAATGTCCCCACCAATGTCCAAAACAACAATACGTCCTTGGGCCCTATGTATATTATTGTAACGAACACCGCGGAGGAGCAGGCAGAGAGGAGGTGGATGCGGAATATAGTTAACCTTTTATTGAACCAAGAACCAAGAACCACTTGAATCACTAGAACTGCCTGAACTAACTCAACCGCATGGCAACACCCCCGTGACACACCTACTTCCTACGTCATCTAGCGACTGTATGGTGGCCACGCCCCCCCCCCCCCCTGGCCGCTACATAGCCCCCTCTTGAGGGGTTAGTCGTCCCCGACAACCCCATCACCCAAAACAAAATCCCGCAGGTATCCGGGCTGCCGTCGGTGTCGAACAGCCCATCCGGGGCTCCTAGGAGGACAGGGCTGGTCGGGGCATGGTGGGCTGCCGCGGCCCCCTTTCTCCACAGCAAGCGGAGCAAGGGGGCGGTATGGTGAAAGTCTGTCCCGGTGCAGCACCACCATCCGGCCCCGTCCAGGCATCCGCACCCGGTACACCACCTCTGTGATCTGCCCCAAGATTTCGGCCGGCCCGCGCCAGTGGCTGCGCAGCTTGGGGGACACGCCTTTGGTGCGAGTAGGACAGTACACCCACACCTTGTCCCCAACCGCAAAGGCTTGCCCCCGACAGTGGGTGTCATAGGCCCGCTTCTGCTGCACCCCTGAGCTGGCCTGGGCCTGGCGGGTGTACTCGTGGACCACCCTCATGCGGTCCGTCAGCCGACGGTAGTAGTCCAGCTCCGCGCCCCCAGCAATCTCCGGCCACCAGGTCCACAGGTGTTCGGAGTTCCCGCCCGAGCATGAGCGCAGCAGGCGTACAGCAGCTGGATTCCTGTACCGCAGTCCGGTAGGACCACAAGACGAGAGGCAGGTGGCGGTCCCAGTCCCGCTGGTGGTGGCTGGTGAGAATGGCTAACTGAGTTGCCAGGGTGCGGTTGAAACACTCAACCAACCCATCACTCTGGGGGTGCAATGGCGTGGTCCTCGTCTTGCTCACCCCCAGTCGCCTGCACACCTCGCCAAACACCCGGGACTCAAAGTTCCGGCCCTGGTCGCTGTGGAGCTCTGCAGGGACCCCGAACCGGGCGAACATCTCTTCCACCAGTCTCTCGGCGGTGGTAGCTGATCCGGCACCGCGTACGCCTCCGGCCATTTGGTGAAGTAGTCCATGGCCACGAGCACGTAGCGGTTGCCGGCGTCAGTGGTGGGGAAAGGTCCGAGGATGTCCACCTCCACACGTTCCATCGGGGCCCCCACCAAGTACTGCTGCAAGGGGGCATGAGACCGCTGGGTGGGCCCCTTCTTGGCGGTGCAGAGGTCACAGCAGTGGACATGCAGCTCCACGTCCTGTCGACACCCAGGCCAGTAGAACCGCCCACGGATACGATGCAGGGTCTTAGAATTCCCAAAATGCCCCGCCCCCACAGCCCCGTGGACCAACTGGAGGACCTGGGGGCGGAGCAACTGAGGCACCAGCAGTTGGAGAAGGTCGGTTCCCTGCCCAGGAGCCTGCCACCGTCGGTGTGCCACCCCGTCGTGGAGCTCGAGGTTGCCCCACTGCGCATGGTAGGCTTTCACCTCTGGCCCCGCGGCAGACACTTCCGTCCACGATGGTTGACGACCCTGCTCCAGCCAGCCTCGCACTCGTCCCAACACAGCATCTGCAACCTGGTGTTGCCGCAGCTCCCGACTGGATAGTGGCAGCCACCCGTCGCCGCTGCCGGTTTGAACAGCTGCCACCAACGGCAACCCCTGGCCCCGCTCCTCCAGTCGCTGACAGTACCGGCATTCCATCGCCGTACAAGGACGCCGGGAGAGAGCATCGGCGTTGCCATGCTGACGCCCCGGCCGGTGCTGTACCTCAAAATCATACTCCTGCAGTGCCTCCAGCCACCGGGCCACCTGGCCCTCCGGATTCCGGAAGTTCAGGAGCCAGGTGAGCGAGGCGTGGTCGGTGCGCAGGAGGAACCTGCTCCCATACAGGTAGGGTCGGAAGTGCTGCAATGCCCGGACCATAGCCAGCAGCTCCCGCCTGGTCACGCAGTAGTTCCTCTCTGCCTGGTTCAGGGCCCGGCTGTAGTAGGCCACCACCTGCTCCCTGTCCCCTCGTCTCTGGGACAGGACAGCCCCTACCCCCACGTTACTAGCGTCGGTGTCCACAATGAAGGCCTGCTGGACCTCTGGATAGGCCAGCACGGGAGCCGCAACCAGAGCGGCCCGGAGCTGGTTGAAGGCTGCGTCGCACGCGCTATTCCAGGCGAAAATGCGGCCCTTGTCGGTGAGACAGTGCAGGGGGCTCGCAATGGTGGCAAAATCCTGCAGAAATCGACGGTAGTAGGAGGCCAGCCCCAGAAAACTCTGCAGCTCACCGATGGTGGATGGTGTTGGCCACTCCCTGACTGCAGCCACCTTCGCTGGATCAGTGGCCACCCCCTGCGCACTGACCACATGTCCCAGGAACAGGATCTTTATACGGAGCAGGTGGCACTTCTTTGGGTTGAGCCGCAACCCGGCCCCCCGGATAGCGGTGAAAACCTCTTGCAGGTTATCCATTGCCCCCTCGAAGCTGCTGGCGTGCACCAATAGTTCGTCCAGGTACACGACACATCGGTCACGCGGGACAGCTGCCAACACCCGCTCCATCAGTCTCTCAAATGTGGCAGGTGCGTTGCAGAGACCAAATGGCATAACCCTGAACTGCCACAACCCCTGCCCAATCGTAAATGCAGTCTTTGGCCGGGCCTCTGGGGCCACTTCGACCTGTCAATAGCCGCTGCGCATGTCCAAGGAGCTGAACCAACCGGAGCCTGTTGGTTCAGCGCATCGTCAATGCGGGGCAGGGGGTAGGAGTCCTTGGTGGTGACAGCGTTGAGTCGGCGGTAGTCCACACAGAACCTCCAGCTGTCGTCTTTCTTCTTCACCAGGACAGCCGGTGCTGCCCACGGGCTGTCGGATGGCTCGATGACCCCTGCAGCCGCCATCTCCCGGACCTTCTCCTCCGCCACCTGCCGCTTAGCAAGGGGTAGACGGTGAGGCCGCAGGCGGATGGGTGGCGACGATCTGGTTTCGATGGAATGCTGGACCAACCAATCCTCGTCATTGGCAGCATAGAGGTCGACGTTGTCATCCAGGAGCTTCTTCAGCTCCTGGCGCTGGTGATCAACGAGCCCCTCACAGCTCCGTTTCCACAGCTCCTGGACAGCTCGACAGGTCTCGGTCGAGGGAGAAAAGGCGGGCAGCATGGTGGCATGCCCAACTGCTGGCATAGACGACCCCCCGGCGGCTGGCGTAGATGACTCACCGGCGGCTGGCGTGGACGACCCCCCGGCGGCTGGCGGCGCCGTCTCCCCCGGTCGCTGGCGTCAACGACTTCTGGCAGTTGCCGTCGTGGACCCCCTGGCGGCTGCCATGGACGGTGGGGCTGTAACCGTCTGGCAGTTCTGCCGAGCTCCCCCTCCCAGGCCGGTGTGGAGCACAAAGGTCTCTGCGCCAATGGTGAGCCTGGCTCGGGACACATCGATCCGGGCCCCCCAACGGTCCAACAGGTCCAGGCCGATGATGCATGGGTCCTGGATGTGGGCTAGCCAGACCTCCTGCACCATCTCCTGGTCCCCCATGCGGATGTGCACCGCCTTCGTGCCCTCCATGCTGGCCCGCTCCCCCGTCACCGTCCTCATCTGGACCGCAGTAGAGGTCCACGCTGCGGAAAGCACCCGCTTGGTGCCCTGGAGGACCCCTAGGCGGACGAGGGTAATGTTGGACCCGGTGTCCACCAGAGCTCGGCACGCCTGGCCATCTAGCTCACAGTCCACGAAGAGCCCTTTGGTGTGGCCCAGGCGGCCTACCAGGGTGCATCGGCCTTGAAGGGGCGTTGGGTTTGGGAGCAGGGTTCCCCTCACTGGTCCGCCCCCCGCCCGTTTCCCGACGGCAGCCAGGAGCGAGGCTTGGGTGCGGGTGCCAGACAGTCCCGGGCGAGGTGACCAACCTCACCGCAGCGATGACAACGGGTGGGATCCCGCAGTGATCTTCCTGGCAGTGTGGGAGTTTGGGGTGACACCCGACAGACCTCGTTGTCATCCTCCTCTCGCAGTTCTGGGTCTGGTCTGTCACCCGGACACGTGGGGAGGTAGCGAGTCCACGTCGGGGGGTGGCTCTGGTCATAAAAATTGCCTCCGCTCGCTCCGCCTCCTGTAGCGCATCGTCCAGCGACCGGGGGGCAGCAAGCCGCATATGCTGCCGCAGGCTCTCCAGCGATAACGCACGCAGGAAAACGTGGAGGGTGAGGTCCTCTTGGTCAGCTGGACTGAAATGGGGATATCCACGTTGGGTGTGGAGGCGCACGTCGGCAGCCAGTGCTCCCAGATGCTCCCCCTCCCGCCGATAACAGTTCATCAGCTCCTCCCGGTTTCCTTCGGCGGAGAGGCGCTGACCAAATCGTCTCTCCAACGCGGCGGTGAGGGCCGTGAAGCTACCCCGGTCCACTGGGGGGAGGTCTAACTGGGGGGAGGTCTAAGGACCTGCGCCGCCGGCCCTTCCAACGCCAAGGCCAGGTGAACTGCCGCCTCCTCGTCCCCCCACCGGCCAAACTGCACCGCCATCCGCACTTGGGCAAGGTACGGCCCCAATGGTGTGGTTCCGCCATATGGTGGGAGCTTTACTGAGCTTCTGTATGACCCCAGGGCGGGCGGGGAGCTGGCCGGTGGTCCGTTAATGGGGAAGTTACCAGCATCCCCTGGCTGCAACTCGGCATGGCAGGCATCGGCGCTGGAGTATCCACCCTGGTCACTGGGTGACGGACAGCCTCCCGTAGACTGCCACCGAGTGGCCCCCGAAGCTGCTTCTCCCTCGTCGCAGGCGGCCCTGGCATGCTGGCGCCACCTGGTGTAACTGGGAAATACACCCGTCGCTCCATCTCCCGAATAGCGTCCTCAATATCGCGGAGTTCGCTCTCCATTCTTTTTTTTTTTTAATCCCACTTCTGACACCAATGTAACGAACACCGCGGAGGAGCAGGCAGAAAGGAGGCGGACGCGGAATATAGTTAACCTTTTATTGAACCAAGAACCACTTGAATCACTAGAACCGCCTAAACTAACTCAACCGCATGGCAACACCCCCGTGACACACCAACTTCCCATAATCCCTCGGGGCCCCCTACGTCATCTAGCGGCTGTATGGTGGCTACACCCCCCCCCCTGGCCGCTACATTATGTATATTATGTATAGTATGTAGGCCCATATGATATATTTTAGTGATGGATATTCACATGTTCATTCACAGAATGTAGATGTGTCAATTCTATTCCCCTATGTCTATATCCACGCGATTGAGTTTAGTGCTTATTTATTTATTCACTGCCATTTGCAGTGTTGGTGTCGTGCTTTTATTTATTTTAGGACATCACGATGCCTCGTAGAATCATGACTATGCATGTGAAATGTAATTGTTAATGATACAAATATTGATGTGAACGCAATCACCAATGATTTCTCACAAATTCAGCCCTTAAGAACATGGCCGCACTCCAAATAGGTCGCTACGACTGTTTTTCCGCGTTCTTAAATCCTGTTCTTAGCTAAGAACCAATCCCAGATGAGAAACCATTCAGGAATGCCAGAATTGTCCACAGAATTGTGGACTTAAGAAGAAATTTCTTCTTAAAAACTTTTTCTTAACTGCGTTCCAGAATGAGGTCCATTGTCCCTGGGTGGATTGACTCGTGGATAGGCGCGTTTAATTCTTGATAAACTTTCTAGTGCTTACATCTTTAAATGTAAAACGCTGCTGGATGAAAGTGACATGTCGGTTTAATAGAACATGAGACTATGTAGCTATTCCATTCTCAGAAAATGAACACACAAAATAATGTGTTGATCAGATTATGAATCAACAGGATACTTGAAGGTTGAAATTAGCTGACAAGGTTGTGAAAATTATATACAATATCATTGTGCAGTGTGTGAAAAAGCAGTGTAGACAGAATAGAATCAAACAGTAATGCACAATGTATGAATACAAATTACATTTCTCCATTCCTTTTTTAATCTGTTAATATTTTCCTACCCCCCCCAAAACTAAAATGTACATTTCAATCAATACAAACAGCATCAATTCCACCCTCCCCCCATCCAAAATGTTCATAATGGAAAACAACAAATTATGACAGGTAAAATAAGAAATATACATCAATAAAAAAAAACTGTTAATAAAAATGCATAGGATTGGATTGACTGATCCTTTTTTACTGTGTTTTATCGCCCACCTTCCCCAAATAATGGCGTTTTAACAACATTTTCTGAGTTTTTATCTTCTCTGATTGTTAAATTCGACAAAATGTAGATTTTTTGTGATTTTAATATACACTCACCGGCCACTTTATTAGTGTTTTGAGAACAGCGTAGCCAATAGCGAGTGCGGAGTGGAGCGCGTGTGTGAGTGGTGGAGCGAGAGAGAGAGAGCGCACATGCGCACAGCAGTTCAGAGTCAGCGCGTGTTACATGAAGAGAGTGAATGTAATGTGCGAGGGAATCACGGTTGTCACCAAATAAAGCACAAAGAATCTCAAGAACAAGCTGGTGTGTTGCATGCTGTTTTTCCCCCACCGACTGCCGTGGAGTGAGATGGGTTATTGATCCCGAAGGGAGCTACAGAGTAGGCTACTTCAGCCCCAGAAAAGTCTCCCCTGCGTTGCTCGACTACGGTAGAGGAACTGAGAGCACGGAAAGTTCAACATTAGGTACACCTGTTCAACTGCTCATTAACGCAAATATCTAATCAGCCAATCACATGGCAGCAACTCAATGCATTTAGGCATGTAGACATGGTCAAGACGATCTGCTGAGGTTCAAACCGAGCATCAGAATGGGGAAGAAAGGTGATTTAAGGATATTTTCTTGGCACACTTTGGGCCCATTAGTACCAGTTGAGCATCGTTTAAACGCCACAGCCTACCTGACTATTGTTGCTGACTATGTCCATCCCTTTATGACCACAGTGTACCCATCTTCTGATGGCTACTTTCAGCATGATAACACGCCATGTCACAAAGCTCAAATCATCTCAAACTGGTTTCTTGAACATGACAATGGAGTTCATCATAATTCAAATGGCCTCCACATCACCAGATTCTAATCCTATCGAGCACCTTCTTAGGGATTTGGGTCGCGAACGGGAGATTTGCATCATGTATGTGCAGCTTGACAAATCTGCAGCAATTGCGTGATGAATATCATGTCAATATGGACCAAAATCTCTGAGGAATGTTTTCCAGCACCTCGTTGGATCTATGCCACGAAGAATTAAGGCAGTTCTGAAGGGCAAAAGGCGGGTCCAACCCTGGTACTTAGCAAGGTGTACCTAGTATAGGTGGCCGGTGATTGTACATTGTTGATGGCATTCAGATAACTTTGGCTGCTGCTCGGTCTTTGAGTCTTATTGCCAGCATGTATCAGGGCCAACCCACAAATCTTGGTCACACACGCTTGATTTGGTTTTTACTCTTGGGGCTGAATCTTAATGCGTCCTATGCATCAATTACTTTTTTCATGTACTGACCACAAGTGGTATCCTTTTTTATATGGGTTTCACTGGCTATCCACCCTATCCACCCTATTCGCTCTCACACTCTCAATAGCCACACTGCTCCCAACTTCGCCTCTGTCTTTACAAACCTCAGCAAAGATATTTCTCTCACTGCCATTTGCAGTGTTCGTGTCGTGCTTTTATTTATTTTAGGACATCACGATGCCTCGTAGAATCATGACTATGCATGTGAAATGTAATTGTTAATGATACAAATATTGATGTGAACGCAATCACCAATGATTTCTCACAAATTCAGCCCTTAAGAACATGGCCGCACTCCAAATAGGTCGCTACGACTGTTTTTCCGCGTTCTTAAATCCTGTTCTTAGCTAAGAACCAATCCCAGATGAGAAACCATTCAGGAATGCCAGAATTGTCCACAGAATTGTGGACTTAAGAAGAAATTTCTTCTTAAAAACTTTTTCTTAACTGCGTTCCAGAATGAGGTCCATTGTCCCTGGGTGGATTGACTCGTGGATAGGCGCGTTTAATTCTTGATAAACTTTCTAGTGCTTACATCTTTAAATGTAAAACGCTGCTGGATGAAAGTGACATGTCGGTTTAATAGAACATGAGACTATGTAGCTATTCCATTCTTCAGAAAATGAACACAGAAAATAATGTGTTGATCAGATTATGAATCAACAGGATACTTGAAGGTTGAAATTAGCTGACAAGGTTGTGAAAATTATATACAATATCATTGTGCAGTGTGTGAAAAAGCAGTGTAGACAGAATAGAATCAAACAGTAATGCACAATGTATGAATACAAATTACATTTCTCCATTCCTTTTTTAATCTGTTAATATTTTCCTACCCCCCCCAAAACTAAAATGTACATTTCAATCAATACAAACAGCATCAATTCCACCCTCCCCCATCCAACATTTTCATAATGGAAAACAACAAATTATGACAGGTAAAATAAGAAATATACATCAATAAAAAAAAAACTGTTAATAAAAATGCATAGGATTGGATTGACTGATCCTTTTTTACTGTGTTTTATCGCCCACCTTCCCCAAATAATGGCGTTTTAACAACATTTTCTGAGTTTTTATCTTCTCTGATTGTTAAATTCGACAAAATGTAGATTTTTTGTGATTTTAATATACACTCACCGGCCACTTTATTAGTGTTTTGAGAACAGCGTAGCCAATAGCGAGTGCGGAGTGGAGCGCGTGTGTGAGTGGTGGAGCGAGAGAGAGAGAGCGCACATGCGCACAGCATTTAGGCATGTAGACATGGTCAAGACGATCTGCTGAGGTTCAAACCGAGCATCAGAATGGGGAAGAAAGGTGATTTAAGGATATTTTCTTGGCACACTTTGGGCCCATTAGTACCAGTTGAGCATCGTTTAAACGCCACAGCCTACCTGACTATTGTTGCTGACTATGTCCATCCCTTTATGACCACAGTGTACCCATCTTCTGATGGCTACTTTCAGCATGATAACACGCCATGTCACAAAGCTCAAATCATCTCAAACTGGTTTCTTGAACATGACAATGAGTTCATCATAATCAAATGGCCTCCACAATCACCAGATCTCAATCCAATAGAGCACCTTTGGGATGTGGTGGAACGGGAGATTTGCATCATGGATGTGCAGCTGACAAATCTGCAGCAATTGCGTGATGCCATCATGTCAATATGGACCAAAATCTCTGAGGAATGTTTCCAGCACCTCGTTGGATCTATGCCACGAAGAATTAAGGCAGTTCTGAAGGCAAAAGGGGGTCCAACCCGGTACTAGCAAGGTGTACCTAATATAGTGGCCGGTGATTGTACATTTTGATGCATCAGATAACTTTGCTGCTGCTCGGTCTTTGAGTTTATTGCAGCATGTATCAGGGCCAACCCACAATCATTGTCACACACTTGATTTGGTTTTTACTCTGGGGCTGAATCTTAATGGTCTATGCATCAATTACTTTTTCATGTCTGACCACAAGTGTATCCTTTTTTATATGGGTTTCACTGCTATCCACCCTATCCACCCTATTCGCTCTCACACTCTCAATAGCCACACTGCTCCCAACTTCGCCTCTGTCTTTACAAACCTCAGCAAAGATATTTCTCTCCCTGACCAACAACTTGGTCTGCTCCTTTAACAACCTCTGTTTATCAACCCTAGATGCTGTCGTTCCATTAAAAAAATAAACCCATCCGTACTGTGATCTCATCCCCTTGGATGAATGATAACATAGGCCCTCTTAAAAGTGAATGCAGAAAGGTTCGAGTGTAAGTGGAAAAACACTAAACTGGTAGTTCAGGAAGGAACTACTTTAATGATAATAATAATACTTTAAACTGCTTATTTTTAATCTGATTGTAACAAGAGCTGTATCCAAGAGCTCTATTCAGCACAATTAACAGATTGGTAAACCCTGCCCCTCCCCCTGTACCAGTCTCCTCCAATGTTGACTGTGAAATGTTATCTTTTTCTGTGGGCAAGATCACTGACTTAAGAGCTAATATAGTGCCTTTCTGTACCCCTGTGGCTGTTTGCCTTGCTTGTGCTTCTCTTTTGAGACAATTTAGCCAAAGGCCACTGGATGAACTTGCAGCCATTGTCTCCCAAAAGCGTCCCTCATCTAGCTCTCTTGACATTGTTCCAACCTCCATCCATCCATCCATCCATTATCGTCCGCTTATCCGGGGTCGGGTCGCGGTGGCAGCTGGCTAAGCAGGGCCCCCCAGGCTTCCTTCTCCCCAGCCACACTCTCTAGTTCCTCCTGGGGGATCCCGAGCAGTGGCTCTACTCCGAGCTCCCTCCGGATGTCTGAGCTCCTCACCCTATCTCTAAGGCTGAGCCCAGCCACCCTGCGGAGGAAACTCATTTCGGCCGCTTGTATCCGCGATCTCATTCTTTCGGTCACTACCCAAAGCTCGGTATACCATAGGTGGGTTGAACGTAATGACAGTAAAATCGAAAGCTTCGCCTTCACGCTCAGCTCCCTTCACCACACGCACCGGTTACAGCGCCCGCATCACTTCAGACGGCTGCACCACATCCGTGCCTGTCCATCTTCCCGCTCCATTTTGCCCTCACTCGTGAACAAGACCCCGAGATACTTGAACTCCTTCGGCTTGAGGCAGCAACTCACTCCCAACCCGGAGGGAACACTCCACCGTTTTCCGGCAGAGAACCATGGCCTCAGACTTGGAGGTGCTGACTCTCATCCCGACTGCTTCACACTCGGCTGCAAACCGCCCCAGTGCATGCTGGAGGTCACGGTCTGATGTAGCCAACAGAACCACATCATCTGCAAAGAGCAGAGATGCAATTCTGAGGTCCCCAACCGGACACTCTCCTCACCTCGGCTGCGCCTTGAGATTCTGTCCATGAAGATCACGAACAGAACCGGTGACAAGGGGCAACCTTGGCGGAGTCCAACACCCACTGAGAACATGCTTGACTTTGTGCCGAGAATACGGACGCAGCTCGCACTTTGTTCGTACAAGGACCGAATGGCACGTACCAACGGCCCCGGTACCCCATACTCCCGTAGTACCCCCCACATGATTCCCCGGGGACACGGTCATAGGCCTTCTCCAAGTCCACAAAGCACATGTAGACTGGATGGGCAAACTCCCATGCGCCCCCCAACAACCCTGCGAGGGTAAAGAGCTGGTCCACTGTTCCACGGCCAGGACGGAATCAGCATTGTTCCTCCTGGAGCTGAGGTTCGACAATCGGCCGGAGCCTCCTTTCCAGCACCCTGGAATAAACTTTCCCGGGGAGGCTGAGCAGTGTGATACCCCGATAGTTGGAGCACACCCTCCGGTCCCCTTTCTTGAAAATGGGGACCACCACCCCGGTCTGCCTCTCCACAGGTACTGTCCCCGACCTCCACGCTACATTGACTAGGCGTGTCAGCCACGACAGCCCGACAATGTCCAGAGCCTTCAGCATCTCAGGGCGAATCTCATCCACACCTGGCGCCTTGCCACTGAAGAGCTTTTTGACTACTTCAGCGACCTCTACCAAGGATATGGGTGAGACTTCCCCCGAGTCTTCAGACTCTGCCTCTTCCCCAGAGGATGTACTGGTCGGGTTCAGGAGCTCCTCAA
This sequence comes from Coryphaenoides rupestris, assembly GCA_002895965.2. Lineage (NCBI taxonomy): Eukaryota > Metazoa > Chordata > Actinopteri > Gadiformes > Macrouridae > Coryphaenoides > Coryphaenoides rupestris. Next base: position 818,522 of record PIJE02000043.1, on the reverse strand, counting down.
AGTGTTCTTTCCACCGCCCGACAATATCCAACCTCTCTTTTTAAATATGTTTTTAGTTCCTTAGGACCGCACTTACTTTCCATCATGAACAACTCTCTTAATTCTGGATGTGTGCCTGACTTTTTTTAAACATGCTATTATTCAGCCACTTTAAAAAAAGACAAATCTAGACCCACAGTCTCCCTGTAACTACAGACCAATATCCAAACTTCCTTTTATTTCCAATGTTTTAGATAAACTTGTATGTAAACAACTCGTCAGGAGTTTTTCTGTGACCATTGATGACTCATCTGCGCAACTGACATGTGGTGTACCCCAGGGCTCAATCCTCTGTCCTATCCTGTTCTCCCTGTACATGCTCCCCCTTAGCTCTTTGGTTAATACATTTAAATGTATTTCTTATCATTGTTATGTGGACGATACACAGTTGTACTTTTCTTTTAATTCAAATTATCTCAGGAAACTGTCTATCTTGCAGCCGTCAAAGACTGGATGTCAGATAACTTCCTCCAACTCAAGTCCTCATCATAGGCCCTGAGAGTACTGCTGACAAAATACAACAATGTGTTGGTCCGTTTGCTACAATTATTAGGAAAACCCCCCAAAAACCTAGGTGTTTTTTTTGGTCACCATATGAATTTTGAATTGCATGTCAAGAAATGGGCCCAAACTTGTTTCCTCCAACGAAAACACATTGCCAAAATCAAAACATTATTATCCTTCCCTTTTTTGTCTCCTCCCGCCTTAACTATTGTAATTCACTGTTCGCTTCTCCGTGTCTCAGTTCAAGTTGGTCCAAAATGCGGCTGCTAGACTTTTAACCAATATACGTTTCACATTACACCAGTGTTGGCTACATTGGTTACCTATTGATTCCAGAATTGATTTTAAAATACTTGTAATCACTTATAAAGCACTACAGGGGCTAGCCCCATTTTATATATGACAGTTATTGTGTCCCCTGTCGACAGTGAGATTGCTGAGGTGTTCTGACCTGTCTGGCCTTTTGGCCATCCTGAAGTCCAAGCTTAAAACTAAAGGGGACAAAGCTTTTTCAGTTGTGGCCCCCACCCTTTGGAACCGTCTTCCCCTCGCAATTCGAAAAGCAATGTCAGTTGACAGCTTTAGGAAACTATTAAAAACTCACCTGTTTTGTAAGCATTTTGTTCTGTAATGTAGGCTTGTCTTTCTGTGTAGTTTTATCATTTGTATTTTCTGTATTTGACTTCTGTGTTTGCGCCCTGGTTAATATTAGTGTTATTGTTTTTATATTGTTATTTCCTATTTTTAACATTGTGTGCATTGTTAGCAGTTTGTAACCCTGGTTTTGAAAGGCGCTTTATAAATAAAACATAAATAAAAACGACTTACTTACATACTAGCAGGACAATGCATGCAGTAGCCTGTATTATTTTCTTTGAGTGGTTTATAGAACCATACAAGAGCCCCAAGCACCCACCTGGGCTAGTGAACGCCCAGGACCACCCGGGCTGAAAGAGGTAGAGAAGATGACTACCCCCCAAAGCCCAACCCCAGAGGCACCCACAGGGACGACCCCAGTCCTGTCCCCGCAGATGCCCCAAAAACCGGGCCACAGAGGACACCCCCCCCCCCCCCCCCCCCCCCCCTCCCCGAGCCATCCCATAACTAATGGCCCCAGGGACCCAGGGAGCACCCGAAACCCTGGCAGAGCACTGCAGTGCAGCTTCAAGTCTGACCATGGACATCACAATTAAGAGTGCTATTTTGTAAAAAGGCTGCAAAGCCTCCCCAGCATTGATCAAAAAGCAGTATTTTTTGAGAGCTCTTTAAGCCACAAGGATACACCAGGGAACTCCCTTTTCCGTCATATTGACCCCAGTCCCCCAGTAGTGTCAGTCTCAGGTTGGTTGGGATCCCCCCCGCCCCCCCCAAAATTATTTTAGTGTTGTCCAAGATAGATCTCGAGTGTTGTTCCAGACATCTACATGTCCAGAGCATATGTAAAAGAGTCCCTGTTTCAGTCTTACATCTAGGGCACTATTCTGAATAGCTACCACTTATCTTATGGAGGCGTTAAGGTGTTAGGTAAACCCTGTGTATAAGGTTAAACTGTAAGATTTTGTGTCTACTATTATAGGAGAAAGATTAAGAGCTATCACAAAGTAGCTTCGATTCAGAGTCCATGAAAGCATGGCCAATGTCCATTTCCCATTTAACCTTTGCATTAAGAACTTTACTTTCTGTAAGACTCATGAGTCTATTATAGGCAAAGGATAGAAATCTTTGAGAATTATGTTTTTCTTGCATCATAGTATCTATCTGAAAATCCACTAAATGGGTACGTTTCCCTCCCTGCTGTATTCTAATATAATCTCTAACCTGTAGATATTTTTAATAAAGTCTGCCGAAGAAAGCCCAAAAGAGGATCTCAATTTTTCAAAGGATTTCAAATTCTTGTGCTCTATACGTAGATGTATAGATACCTCCGTTATACCAGTCTCTACTAATGCCATCTCTAATTGGCTAAAGCCATCTTTAATCGAGTAAAACACTCTTTCATAAGCATATCAATACTACAGACCTGAAATCGTCAAGAAAAGTGTGTATTCATATAACAATTTCCATCAATATCTTGTTTATTCATCTGCACTTTAGGGCATTACACAAAGACACACACATGCATGCATGCACACTCGCTCACTCGTGGGTCATGGGTATGTGACCATAGAACTGGGTACAACATTGAGCCCTTATTGAGCTATACCTTACTATCGCTCTACAGTGTCTGCTGAGTCATGTTGGGATGACATCTGATACAGCTCATACTTGAAGAAATATTGGTCCAGCAAGTGACCAGGTCGAGAAATGTTAGTCTATCCAGCAACATGCCAAAAGAATATCTTGCCATTTCATATTCATCACTTACAGTATGGATGTGGTGTGGTGAGAACTGAGAATGCCTTGCGGGGCGTCAACAACATTTACACATGCAGTGTTAAGCTCTGTCTGTTAGTGGAACATCCAATACCACTGTGTGTACCACATATCTGGACTTTGCTATAATTTGCATATGTTGTCAACAATATTGGGTGTACTCTTTTCATTGTATTCCTAACTTGAGGTGGAATACTTTTAGAATATGTTGTAAACATGTTTGCAATTCCATAGTATGAGCGTCATGTTGCGAAGTACAGAGCTAATAAAGCCCAGCCATTGCCTAGCCCCACTGATTCTCAGCTGTGAAATGGGGTTTGGTGACCAGTCACACTTCACATGTGGTAAACATGTTTGCTCTTGCCACAGAGAGGGTCCCCTGCGCTCCCTCGCCCTGACTAATGGAGTATGAGTGGTGCTTGCGAGGCATCGATGATGATCCCGACTGCATTTAAAGGTAAATGGGGGGGGCTTTTTGTCCCAGTTGAACGCCTGTTGTGCATTCACCCTGCCCGCCTAAGCACTCCTCCAGAGGCTCACCTTAATGGAAAACCAAACCCTAACACAAGTTATTTCAGAAGAGAAGTTGTGTAGTGTGTTACACAGTGCTATGGGTTGATCCTGGTCCAAATTTGGACATAAGTGCAGAAAGTTTTAAAACATAGGATAAGATGTATATATGGACTGAAATTGCCCTCTGTGGGTTAAACACATGCATGCTATGCCTGTTATTGGCCATTTTGGGTTACCAGGTAAAGTTCATAAAAAATTCAACTTAAGTAGAAGTTCAGTTGGAAAGATGTACTTTCCTCATAGTTTCTGGTTTGGTAGCTGGCTTAAAGGACAATACCAGTCTGGGGAATCAAGCCATCGCAAGCGTCTAACCTAACCTACTACCTAATTTGCCAATTGAATTATTTAGGTTTTACCTAAGAGCATGTAGCATGAGCACATCTGCCATGAGTACAAACAATAGCAGTACTTTGGTCTTCATGATGAAGTACTGCTATGGAAATTCAGTGTTGCAACGTGCACTGACTCCAAAAGATGGGAGATGTTTACGATTATTTGATCACTCATGAATCCATGTTGCTTCGCATCAGTCGTTTTTTCAACCTAATACAAATAAACAAAAAGCGACTCAATTGTTTGTACCAACAAAGCAAATCAACTGTGATGTTACCTTTTGCTTTTCATTCATCCAACTTCTCAAAATAAAAGTAAATAAAGCAGCTGAGGCGAACACAAACCTATAATACTGTAAATCGCTACATATACTGTATGTGCAAATGGGTTTGCAAATATATTGAAGGTCTGTATTGAATGTACACAACATTATTTCCTTTATTCAGACTGTGAAAAGTAAGTAAATTATCTATCTATTTATTTTAAGTTGTCCAACTTTTTTTTTGTTGTTCCCAGTTGTTTGTATGTACTGTACATGGAACAGCTCACACAATTTCTTTAAAGTTTATTTGTAACTTTCATGAAAATACATTTTAGATTACAGGAAATACCTATTCAAAAAAAAATGTCTCAGCGTTCACATTGGAGCTTATGCCTACAAACAGGTGTCAAGATTGCATGTAAAAGATCTTTCTGCTTTTTTTTTTGCTGATATTGGTATCACAGGGGATGCACATGCACATCGCGTGCACATCAAGGGCCAGTCGGGGGGAATAGCTTAGCTCAGCTGAGCATGGTGGTAGCTAATCATGTCTTAAGCTTGCCGAACTGGAGACTTGCACGGCTTGGCGAACGATACGACACGAACGATGCTAGCGACGCGCACCATGTTCAGCTGTGCATCAAGAGAACACGGCTTGAAATGCATATCAAGCTGTGTTGTCAAGCTGGCTTTCTGAGTGTCTTATTTTTATAAAAAAAAATTCTGCTCCGGTAGATGCCGGTGAGATTCCAGAGCACATTGAGGTTATAACTCTCAAACCATGTCTATGACTAAATTAATGCGCGATCGTCACTCGCATAGGCGGGTGGACGGCGCTACACATATCGCTATGGCATGATTACATGCACATGGACACAGTTGGTATTGTACATTATGTTCATCACACACTACCCGGTCACCATGAACTTTGTCATTGTCTCTCACCACAATAACACACATCATAGATCGCTTCATCACTGTTTATTTCTTGCCTGCACATATCGTTAGTTTATGTTAATCTCTGTAGTATTACATCCATGTTCATTTCCATGTATATATGTATGTATGTATGTCAATTGGAAGGGGGTCATAGCCTTGGGAGTTACTGAAAGTAACAGTCTGATAGTTTTCTAATACGTTACCCTTTGTTATTTTATGTTTTACATTGCCAAGCAGCCCTGAACACATCTTCATGTTGCTCTTCATACCTTTGTGAAGCAGCTTTTTCTGATTAGAATGTCATGAAATCGAAATTCTGAACCAAACTGACGAAGCTAAGTGAAGACTCCATGCAGTGAGTCATCTCACGATCTGCAGCAAACATTGAATTCACTTATTACACACGTGTGGACCATAACAAGATGAGCTTTTGAAAAAAGTAATATTTTCTATATATATGTTTAAGAAGGTTGATATAATTTGTGACACATTGACATTTGAACCATATGGATACAAAACATACATTTGACATACTATTGATGTCCAATTTATTGATGTTTTTGATCTAAAATGTGAGCTTTGGATATTGATATTTGATACAGGATTATATATTAGCTTTTTGCTACATTGTGTAATGTTTTGCTACATTAATTTATTCACGTTGTGAATAAATGTAAGGACACATGAGTAGCTCTCGGCCACTTAAATTTTTTCAAAGCTCTCAGATGATGTGCAGTATATATTATATATACACTTGCACTGAACACACCCAAGACAAAAGCGCTTCCTTGAAATGATCGTGTTTGAAGCAGCGTCGCTTGCGTCACACGATGATCTTTGTAAACATTGTCTGTTTGAATTGAAGAAATCCTCAGACAAAGAGCTGTCAGTCTCATAATTTATTCCATTTGGCTATATCCTTGAGTTTTTTGTTGCTTTAACTGCCTGAAAAGACACATGCTATGTTGGCTCGGGCACAGGGTACAACTCCCTTTGTCCAGAGTGTATCTGAAGAGTACAATGTTAAATAGCTCTGCTGCAAGAGCCCTTCCCATTCCTTTATAATTAACATATTTGAAAAGTCTTTGTCTATGGAGTGTGTATACAATGCAATCCATCTGTATTCCACCAATTTGAACTGCAACTCGGTCCAAATTGCAAACACAATGCAAACATGGCGACTGCACAATTCTATTTCTAATATGCATGTAATTATTGGCTTATTTTTGTATTTTTTTTATACCCAGTGAGGTGAAGCTACATGTCTTATTTGCACACATTTCCAAACACTGGCCTGCACTACCAACTCAGGCAGAACTAAATAGGCTGAGATACGACTGAATGGATGGGCTGAGAAGGCACCACCTGCGTGCAATGCTCAAATGTATTTATTTGTGTTATTAATCTGCTAAATTATATTACGCCGGGTCAGTGACATGAATAATACACCAGTGTGTTCCCTGACTCTCAAGACATCACAGCTGTGATCCTGCTGCTGCTCGTCTTAAAGGCACGACCTTGTCCTCAACATCTTCTGAACGTCTTTTAAACTGGAGGGGACACAAACCTCAGCTGCCATGTTGAATTTAGGATTTAGTCCTCACTCATCACTCACTTACTCACTTACTCATCCTCTTTGCCCCCGGTGAGGCATAAGGCTTATGCCTCGTTGGGATCATCACCTTATCGTGGTGGGGCGGTTTGCAAGTTCCTGTGACCCCCTAGAGCTGCGTCGGCTGGAGTTTAGTACTCCGGTCAGGTCACCCATGCTGAACAGGTCAAAGGGTAGTGGCCAGACTAATTGTGATCCCCTGGGCCTCCAGGTTGGGTGTTGAGCGTGGGGGCAACTACCCCATCCTTAAAAACAAAACCCTTATTACTGAAACTGCAACACATTTAGTGTCTAAATGGTGAATACATGACCTTCAAGTCGAACATTTGCAGGACTCTATTGTTTTCCTTTATCTACTGCTATCCAGAACTGTACTGCAACGGGAGCAACAAGTTCCCTGTATGAAGGTCGGCAGGCTTAGCATGGGTGACTATGCAGCAATGGGTTAATGTCATATGTACAGTATCTGTTCAAATGATGGAAATGCTGAAGGATGATTTTTTTTCTTCTCATATATATTTATATATACATGTAATAGATTTTACAGAAACATAAATGTATTCATTCTATGGTGATGAGTGATAGAAATGTCTGTCTCTCTACAAGTAGTGGTGTGATTAATCGTAATGCGATTCCATCTGGAATATATCATTGCACAGTGTGTTCCTCTTGCTTCCATTGTGACTTTGTAAATGGTAAATAGATAATGCATTTATATAGGACTTTTATCCCAAATGCTTTACATTGCCTCACATTCACCTTTTCATACCCAGACGGCGATGTCAACCATGCAATGCAACAGCCCTGGTCTGGAGCAGTTAGGGTGATGTGTCTTGCTCAGGGACACCTCGACACTGAGACAACCACTCTCCCTCCTGAGCCACTGTTGCCGCACTTTGGCGTACATCAATATTCTACCCTTTTCCTCATGTATGTAAAGTAGTGTTCAGTACAGGAAGACAGACAGACAGTACCTGTAAACTAGGCCTGCTTGTATTTGAGCTACTTTTTAGGTTATGTGACATTTCAATCTAATGGTTTATAAAATTTATAAAACATATAATTATAAAACATATAATTATTTATAAACAATTCATATTCATGTATGAGATGATATTTATATGTGTAATACACTGGATTTGTTACCATTTTCCCCTCGCACCATTTTCAATAAATATGCACATTTTACAACATGCATGAATACATGAATTCCCCATTGACATTATGTTCATTCGTCACATTTTGTAATCTTTTCGGCATTCAAGTGAGTAAGTAATTCAATATGCCCTTCTTAATTAAATGTGTAGCTTCTTCTACATGGGTGTGCACTACCTCTCCATTTGGCCCAGTTGAGACCAGGCAACGGGGAAGGGTTTTGGTCCTGACGGACTACATCACGGAACATATGAGCAGTACATGACCACCGTCATGTACAAGTGTGCATGCACATACTTTGACACATTACAACATTGCTAATTTCATTGTATCAGTGACGGGCATTTCTGAAACCCCAGAGGCACACCGAATGAAATCCTTTAATTTATTAATTTGATGCGCTCCGATTTTTAATACATTTACTTTCAGATGCTGCGGCATCAAAGAATGCATTCTAGATGGTGAGGGAAAATAAATTGACAATTATGTATGCAGGTGTGAGCAGATCCCTAGATCTACAGATACCCCGCCAGAGCCCATGGATGGACCTCCCCCTCCTCCGGCTGAGGCTCCAGAGTTTCAAGGGCATAGCTCGGGGGGTTCTCATCAGAATGATGGCGAGGGAGTGCATCCGTCCACACGGCCCAATGTGCAATGTGTCGGAAGGTTATGACCCCCTTCATGAGATCGACAGGAAAACAATCAGGCCATGTGTGGAATGCAGATACATCCTGTCATGCAGGGCTGGAATACCCCTTGAGTATATGCCCAATGCCGCAACCGCCTGTCACATATCAGGGTCCCTGATTACCCCCTCCCACCGGAGCTCATGGATGTGTGCACGGGCAAGGATGCCTTGAATCAATGCATCGGTCCCCACCACGGTTGTCCTCGGAAGGAGTCTCATCCATAGACTCCTAGTGTGTGAAACCACTCGGACTCTGCATATTGGATTGAGTCAACTGCCACAGATACCACTGGGGATATGCAGAACTGTGAGCCAGCACACCACAGGAAGATCCTCCTGTGTTTCCAGCACAATTGTGGGGGGAGGGGTATTGAAATGGGTTTTGTTCCAGCCCCCCTGCACTATGTGCATGTGCAATCTAATTTGATCAGTGGTTTCTTTAATGTGTGTGTCTGTCCTGAATCGTCAATTAAAGGTATTGATTATGGGAATTATGGGGATTATTCATTATGGGAAACAATCTGGCTGGGGGAAAAGTGAAGCCTCTGTTAGAAGTGGTAGACACTCCAGATGTCGGCCCTCAGTCATATGTTTAGTTTCAGTCCTTATCAGTCCTTGACTTGTCCAACTATGTTTGCACCCATTTTAGCGGATGATGAAATGCTGACGCGTATGTTCCGATTTGAGTGACTCAGATACTTTCTGGCTCCCTGTCTCACGGGAGGAACTTATAACTGCTCAGGGCTGCCGTTGACCCAGAGGGTGTAGGAAGTAAACTGCACACATTCTTTGTTGACAATGGGATTTTGATGCATAGGTGGGCGCCCCATGATACTAGGCAGACCAAATCGGCAGCACCAGCACATGATTGTAACTGGGATGCTGTTTATCAGATTGTGATTGTCAGTTTATCACCAGCACGTTTGTACTTGGCACACGACCACCCGTGGTCTTGACATTTGGGTATAGCCAAAACCTACGGCCAAATACTCAAACACTTCTTCTGGCTGGGGAAAAAATCTGCTGTTCTACCTGTGGTACCTGCCAGTTTGCCGGGAAGCCTAAACAGGTCATTCCTCCTGCCCCTCTGTGTCCCATACCGGTAATTCTGGAACCTTTTCGAGCATGTGACAGTGGACTGTGTCAGTCTGGTAATCAGTTTGTTGACCATAATGTACACTGCCACTTGTTTCCCTGAGGCCATTCCGATCCACACAATCACTCCTCCTGTAGTTGTTAAAGCTTTGACCAAGTTTTTGCTTACTGTAGTGCAGACGTACCAAGGCACACATTTTTTATCTAGACTATTTGAACAGGTGTTCATAGTTTTGGGTATCAGACATGCAGGGTCCAGCGCATATCATCCTGAGACCCATGGGGCACTGGAACGCTGGCATCAGACCTTAACATCTATGCTTATCTAAGTAATCTCAGTACTGCCTTGAAACCGGGAGAGATTGGGATGAGGGAATTCCTGCCCTGTCTAACATTTGAATACATCAGGCCTGTGCTCTTGCAAAAGCCGCTCGCACGAGATGAAGTGTCAGTATGATTAGAAGGCTGTTTTGCTAGTTTTGCTACCTATCCTCCGGTCAGCTCTCTGCCTGTTTCTCTTGACCCTATGTAATCGTTAAGTTGAGTGAGGGCTTAGCTAAGCCTAGTTTGTGGAGTTATCCTTGCCTGCTAGCTCCAAAGACAAATGGCACTCCCAGATTTTGTAGAGATTACCGTTAGGTAAATGCAGACAGTGTCAAATTTGTTCCCCTTACCACACATGGAGGATTGTATAGATAACAATGGACCTCATTCTTGAACGTTCGAAGTGTCTTCTTCAATATCTTCTCACGAACTTCGTAAGAACAAACTTAAGAAATCTGCCCGCCGGGTTCATGAACGCGGGGAAATGTGTTCTTAACCCGCCAAAGTGTTCTCAGCTGCGCTGCCCCGATGAGGAATGCCACTCATTCTTAAATGGAACGCGCGTGCTCGTACACCTGAATTAGCATACAGACACACCCCGCCAGCTCCTTATAAGGGCAACAACAGGACCGTGTGCACATGGTCACGGTACTGGTGCTCCCTCCTCAGCACACGGTCAGCGAGAGCTTCCAACAGCAGGAGATGAGCCATATTGTGTGTGTAGGCCTAGGGTGCAGACTTGGCGCTTTAAATAGCTGGATTGATCACTGATTATTGGATGGCATGGTTCAATGTACATAATTGATTGGTTCAAGTCCACGTGCAAGTTCAAGGTTTTATTTGTCACATGCAACATCATACCAGTAAGATGAGCAGTGGACTGTTTCTCCACTGGCTCTTACAATGTACACACTAAGCAAGGTAAAGAAAATAGAACCAACAATGAAAAATAACAATAGAGAACAAGACGGCTGAGAGCAGATTCAATTGTACAGTTGAGTTTAAATACATGAGTAGGCTACTTGTGGATCTTGATAGGGCCCTATCATGGCGTAAGAATTTAGTGGGGACGCTGGGGACATGTCCCCACCAATATCCAGCGATATCCATCCCCCCCCCCCCCCATCAGAACCGCAAATTAACCCACCCCCCTCCCCCCTAGAGACGCTGACTCGGAGCCCGACGCACGCCTCACGGGAGCGTAATTGCGCATCCTTGGCACAATATCTGTGATGTCCACCAATGTCCTAAACAACAATACGCCCTTGTATGTCTGTATTTTAATTATGGATATTCACATTCATTCATTCACAGAATGTAGGTCAATTCTATTCCCCTATGGCTATATCCACGCGATTGAGTTTATAATAATATAATAATAATAAAGCTTTATTTGTATAGCACCTTTCAGACAGAGAATGCAGCTCAAAGTGCTTTAACATTTCAGCACAGTACAGAAATTTAAATAAAGATGATAAAATAAACAAGGAAAAAACAAACAACAAAAACATGATAATAAAATAGAGAATTGAGTAGACCACACAATCCAAGGATACAGAAGGCAGGGAAAATATAGTAAAAGACAATGGAAAATAGCAGCGATAAAAGACAATGGAAAATAGCAGCGATACCAACCCCTCTTTTATATTGTTCAGCCTTATGTTGGCGAAACAGGAGTCTTTCCACCACTCCTTCAGTGATTATATTATGGCTCAGCCTTATATCGCTGAGTCAGGGGTCTTTCCACCACCCCCCCGGTGTTTAAAGTGGGGGGCTTACTGCTAATTAAAAGCGAGATTAAAAAGGTATGTTTTCAGTTGTCGTTTAAAAATATCCACTGAGCCCACCTCTCTAATATTTTTTGGTATGGTGTTCCACAATTTAGGTGCATAATGTGCAAAGGCAGCTTCTCCAATTTTATTTGGTGGAACTTTTGGAATGTTTAAGAGGCCTGCCATAGAGGACCTAAGGGCTCGTGTAGGGACATGACACGACAGCGAATCAGAAATGTATGAAGGACTTTAAAATCAATCCTAAAATATACAGGAAGCCAGTGCAGTGTAGCTAAAACAGGAGTAATATGTTCTCTCTTCCTTGTTTTTGTTAAAAGTCTAGCCGCAGAGTTCTGAATTAACTGTAATTTCTCAATTGACTTCTTTGGAAGTCCAGTAAAAAGAGCATTACAGTAATCCAGCCTACTTGAAATAAAAGCATGGATTAACTTCTCAGCATCCTGTTGAGTTAAAAACGGCCGTACTTTGGCTACATTTCTTAAGTGGAAGAATGATGTCTTGATCACTTTATTTATGTGGGTTTTAAAACTTAAATCAGAATCTAAAATTACACCTAAACTTGTTACTTCCATTTTATTCTGATGAGCCAAGTTTCCTAACCTATCCCTTTTAGCTTTGGGGCCAACTAAGAGTATTTCTGTCTTACCTTCATTTAATAAAAAAAATGTTTGCTCATCCATTGATTAATTGTGGACAGGCAGGTAGTCAGGGAGTATAATGCATTATATATATATATAATGCATAAGAAATGTACAATTGTGTGTCATCAGCATAGCTATGGAAATTAACATTGTGATCTCTGATGATATTACCTAGTGGTAACATGTACAATGAAAAGAGAAGGGGACCAAGACAGCTTCCTTGTGCAACACCAAAAGATACATCATATTTCTCTGACATGTGATCTCCAAGGCTGATATAAAATTATCTCTCAGTAATGTATGTTCGGAACCAGTTAAGAACACAATCAGAGAGGCCAACCCAGTTTTCTAGCCAATTTATTAGAATGCTGTGGTCAATTGTGTCCAATGCAGCACTCAGATCTAAGAGAATAAGCACTGAAACTTTGTTTGCAGCAAAATTAAGTCTAAGATCGTTGACTATTTTAGTTAGAGCGGTCTCTGTACTATGGTTAGATTTAAAACCTGACTGGAACTTTTCTAGAATACTATTTTCATTTACAAATGTGTTTAGTTGATTAAAAACTACTTTTTCTAGTATCTTGCTCATGAAGGGTAAGTTAGATATAGGCCTGTAATTACTTAGTACACTATGGTCTAAGTTTGGTTTCTTCAGTAGCGGTTTCACAACAGCAGTTTTAAAATGAGTGGCTGTGGGCTACCACTGTGGGTGGAGAAGAAGACTCCGAGGGGGAGGGGGCGTGTGTAGTAAACAGTCAGTCATGTGGAGCAGACTGGACAGCGTATTTGATGCTATCCGCTAGGATACAGCTACCTAGCTTGTTCGGATGGACTCCATCGGCCTTGTAGAAGGAGGAGCGGTTCCAAAACAGATTAAAATTGTCGATAAAAGCAAAGTTGTGGGTTCTGCAGGCGGACTGGAGCCATGAGCTAAGGCTAATAAGTCTGCTAAAACGCTCTATTCCATGGGATAGCGTCGGGAGAGGACCACTGATAAAAACACGCTTCCCACAGTTTTTTAAAAGGCTGAACAAGTCATTAAAATCCTTCTTTGTCAGCTCAGACTGCCGACGAGCTGTGTCGTTACTGCCCACATGGACTAATACCCGGTTTATGGAGGGTGGGAGTGATTGCAGCAGCCCAGGAAGTTTATCCAGGATGACCGGGACTGTGGCTCCAGGAACATAAACTTCCTGGGCGCTGCACCACCCTCCATAAACCGGGTATTAGTCCATGTGGGCAGTAACGACACAGCTCGTCGGCAGTCTGAGCTGACAAAGAAGGATTTTAATGACTTGTTCAGCCTTTTAAAAAACTGTGGGAAGCGTGTTTTCATCAGTGGTCCTCTCCCGACGCTATCCCATGGAATAGAGCGTTTTAGCAGACTTATTAGCCTTAGCTCATGGCTCCAGTCCGCCTGCAGAACCCACAACTTTGCTTTTATCGACAATTTTAATCTGTTTTGGAACCGCTCCTCCTTCTACAAGGCCGATGGAGTCCATCCGAACAAGCTAGGTAGCTGTATCCTAGCGGATAGCATCAATTACGCTGTCCAGTCTGCTCCACATGACTGACTGTTTACTACACACGCCCCCTCCCCCTCGGAGTCTTCTTCTCCACCCACAGTGGTAGCCCACAGTCCCACTCTACTCACCAGCTCCCCCCGCTGGCCTCTTTCTCCCACTGATGCACTGCTAGTCCCTTCCTCCATCCCTGTCCTGACAGGTTTTAGAAAAGGAATGGGACGTTTTCAAAGGGAATCCCTACAGCTGAGCTCAGCTAAGAGAAATGTAATCACCATCAAAACGATGCCGCCGACCTCCAAATGTAAAAATGCTAGGCTCAATATGGCTCTTCTCAATATCAGGTCACTGACCAATAAGACGTTTTTTATTAATGATTTTATTTCTGAACATAAATTAGATTGTATGTTTATGACAGAAACCTGGCTATCATCAGCTGGTTCAGCTGCGCTCATTGAAGCCTCTCCTCCCAATTATATCATTCCATCTATTGTTACTGTGCAGAGAAAATGTAGGCCTAGGCCTAGTGTTGGTTGCAATCATAATAATTTGGTTAACATCCTAGTAAAGCCCTTGATTTATACAGAGTTGGACATGCATGTTAATATGGCACTTTTAAATGTGAGATCACTCACAAATAAGAGTTTTTTAATCAATGATTTTATCTCTGAAAAGAATTTGCATTTTATTTTCCTTGTGGAAACCTGGCTGAGCTGCGACTGCAACTCTCATCGAAACTTGTCCACCTAACTATAATTTTTTTCAATCAGACAAACGAGGGGGTGGTATAGCTTCTATATTCTCCAATCAGTTTAGTTGTACTGAGATTGATTTGGGAACATTTTTATCTTTTGAATACCTGACCATTTTGCTTAAAGCTAAATCAGATGTGCTTATTTTAACACTATACAGACCACCTAAGCAATCTTCAATATTTCTCTCTGAATTCTCTGAGCTTATGTCAATTATCCTTACTAGTTATGACCGAATAATCATTATTGGAGATATGAATATTCATATCAATAATAGTACTGACTTGAAAGCCGTGGAATTTATGAATCTCTTAGATAGCCTAGGATTAACTCAACATGTTACTGAAATTACTCATCAATTAGGTAATATACTTGACTTAGTAATATCGCAAGGGATAAGCATTGATAATATCTCAGTGTCTGACAATTGCCATTTCTGATCATTAACTGTTGTTCTTTGATGCCCTACTAAATACATCTAACAAAAAAACGGTACTTAGATGCTACAGCAGAACAACATTTTTCTGAACTTGCAAACTCCTTCGAACCATGTAATGCACACTGTTCGATAAATGAAATGGTTGATACCTCAAATAGCAATTTAATTCATGCATTGGATAGCGCAGCGCCAGTTAAGATTAAAAAGAGGTCAATTGATAAAATATCACCATGGATAAATAGCACTGTCTGTAAACTTAAGAGATTTTGTAGAGCAGCAGAACGGACATGGAGAAAAACTAAGTTAGAGATTCATCGTAGCATGTTGAAGGACTGCATCTCTATCTATAATAAAGCTATATCCACTGCGAGAAGAACCCATTTCTCAAAGATAATTGCTGAGAATGGCAGCAACTCTAGGATACTATTTTCAACTATTGACCGACTATTAAATCCTACACCAACTTCTGACATTCTTAGTTTAGCTTCTGCCTCAAAATGTGATGAGTTCGCACAGTTTTTTAACAGCAAAATAACAACCATTAGAGCTGGTATTCCCAGAAACACTACAAACCCTTATGATTTGCCATGTAATAAGCCAGCAATTATGAGGAACTTTAATAACATCTCTGATACAGAACTTGACAAGATTGTAAGACAGAGTAAATCCTCTACTTGATGTCTTGACCCCGTCCCTACCAAATCTGTTCACATCTGTTTTAAAAATAATTAACACATCAACATAATTCCGACAGGATTTTCCGTCCACCGCGCGGACAAACAAAGACTCTCTCCGGTAAAGATCGTGGAGGGGGGGTATGTCTCATGATAAACAGATCTTGGTGCAACCAGAGTCATGTGCAGACCCTCAAGTCTTTTCTGTTCCCCGGACCTGGAGTACCTGATGCTTATGTGCCGACCATTCTGGCTACCACGGAGTTTACAGCAGTAACCCTGACTGCTGTGTACATTCCCCCTCAAGCCAACACGGACACAGCGTTGAAGGAACTTTATGGGGCTATCAGCGAACAGGAGTCAGCTCACCCGGAGGCTGCTTTCATCGTGGCGGGGGACTTCAATAAGGCGAACCTGAAGAAAGTTCTTCCGAAGTTCTACCAACACATCACAAGCAACCACACGGGGCGAGCGGATCCTCGACCACTGCTACACCCCCTTCCGGGACGGCTACAAGTCCCCTCCTCCGCCCCACCGTTCGGCATAATCAGATCACCGCTCGATCCAACTACCCCCGCCTACAGGCAGAGACTGAAGCAGCAACCAATCGCTGTGTAAGGAGGTCCAATGCTGGTCGGACCAATCAGAGTCTATGCTGCAGGATTGTTTTGATCACGTGATCTGGGATGTGTTCAGGGTTGCGCGTCGGACAATAACATTCAGCGAGTACGCGTCCTCAGTCACCGGGTTCATTAAGAAATGCATAGATGACGTTGTTCCTACTAAGTCGGTTCGGATTTATCCCAACCAGAAACCGTGGATTAATGGCGATGTTCGCGCCGCACTCCGCACGCGTAACGCCGCCTTTGACTCCGGGAAATATGGTGGAATATACGAGTGCCCGCTACGACCTCCGCAAGACCATCGGCTCTGCCAAGCGGGAGTATAAGAACAGGGTGGAGGACCAAATTCAAGAGCCATGACGTGAGGGGTGGTGTGGAAAGGGCTGCAGACAATCACGGACTTCAGAGGGAGAACCAGCGGTGTAGAGAACTCCTCTACCTCCCTCCCGCGAGCTAAACCCTTCTTCGCGACCGGTTCGCGTGAAAGGCAAAGCGGGTGGACATCCGGAAGGCGGGGCCCAGACCACCATCTCCGGGGCCGCGTCCTCTTCGCAGACATCCTTCAACCTGTCCTGTCCCAGGCTGTTGTTCCCGAGGTCTTCCTCAAGATGTCCAATCATCGTGCCTGTCCCTAAAACCCCCAAGGTAAACTGCCTGAGAATGACTGGAGACCCGTAGCCCCTCACCTCGGATTGGCAGTAATGCTTCGACGAGGCCTGGTCAAAGGACTTCATTGTTTCCATGTTGCCTGCCACGCCTGACCCCATGGCAATTTGCTTACCAGGGTCAAAACAGATCCACCGACGACGCCATTGCCCATGGCACTTCACACTGCCCTCTCTCACCTGGAGGGGAAGAACTGTTGTGTGAGAATGCTGTTTGTGGACTTCAACTCAGCGTTCAACACGATAGTTCCTGCCAAGCTCGACACCAAGCTCAGGAGTCTAGGCCTGCACCCGACCATGTGCAGCTGGATACTGGACTTCCTGTCGGGCCGCCGCCAGGTGGTGAGGATGGGCAGCACCACCTCAGAGCCGCTGACCCTCAACACTGGAGCCCCTCAGGGATGCGTGTTGAGCCCTCTCCTCTACTCCCTGTACACCCACGACTGCATGGCTATGCACAGCTCCAACGTCTTCATCAAGTTTGCTGACGACACGACAGTGTGGGTCTGATCGCCGACGACGACGAGACAGCCTACAGGGAGGAGGTTGGATCACTGGCACAGTGGTGCCAAGAAAACAACCTCGCCCTCAACGTCAAGAAGACCAAGGAGCTGATCGTGGACTACAGGAAGCGGAGAGGAGAGCACGCCCCCATCTCCATCGACGGTGCTGCAGTAGAGAGGGTCAGCAGCTTCAAGTTCCTCGGCGTGCACATCTCCGAGGACCTCACATGGACCACGCACACCACACACGTGGTGAAAAAGGCCCAACAATGCCTGTATTTCCTCAGGCGACTGAGGAAATTCAACATGTGCCCCCGCATCCTCAGAACATTCTACTCCTGTACCATCGAGAGTGTTCTCACAGGATGCATCACCGTCTGGTACGGGAACTGCACCGCACTGGAGCGTAAAACACTACAGAGGGTGGTGCGGACGGCCCAGTACATCGTTGGAGGTGAGCTTCCCTCCCTCCTGGATATATACACCAGGCGGTGCGTGGCCAAGGCCAAAAGGATTATTAAAGACAATAACCACCCCAGCCACGAACTGTACACACTTCTACCGTCAGGCAGGCGATACCGCAGTATCAAGTGACGAGCAGATTCAGAGACAGCTTCCACAGTCAGGCCATCAGGCTGCTGAACAAGTTCGGCATCAATGTCTAAATGCTAGTGCTAAGTGTTACTGCTAGTGCTAGTCCTGGTGATAAGTTGTTACTGCTGGAGCTAGCGCTGGTAGCAGTGCTAAGTGTTGGTGCTAGTGCTGTGCTGGTGTTACTGCTAGTGCTGGTCCTGGTGCTAGTGTTACTGCTGGTGCTAGTACTGGTGTTAGTGCTAGTCCTGGTGCCAACTGCTGGTGCTAGTGTTGTGTCGACTGTCTGGGAAGGTATTCTGTGACATTCTGTGAATGTCAGCATATAACAATGTATATTTTAGTACATCGATTTATATGTGTATTGCTCACCTGGATATTTACTGTATATTCCATTTCATTTTAGATTTCATTTACTTATTTTACATAGAATTCTATTTATAGTTCTATTTCTATTTTGTAGTTTTACTCTATTTTGTATTCCTTTATAATTACTGTCGGCTGTCGGGCGTTTTTGCACAAAAAGTTTTTCACTCACTGCTTATACTCACGTGTAAATTGTGAAGTGACAATAAAATACTTGAAACTGAAACTAATTATACATAATTAACGCATTTAAAACTGCTGTTGTGAAACCGCTACTGAAGAAACCAAACTTAGACCATAGTGTACTAAGTAATTACAGGCCTATATCTAACTTACCCTTCATGAGCAAGATACTAGAAAAAGTAGTTTTTAATCAACTAAACACATTTTTAAATGAAAATAGTATTCTAGAAAAGTTCCAGTCAGGTTTTAAATCTAACCATAGTACAGAGACCGCTCTAACTAAAATAGTCAACGATCTTAGACTTAATGTTGCTGCAAACAAAGTTTCAGTGCTTATTCTCTTAGATCTGAGTGCTGCATTCGACACAATTGACCACAGCATTCTAATAAATCGGCTAGAAAACTGGGTTGGCCTCTCTGATTGTGTTCTTAACTGGTTCCGAACATACATTACTGAGAGACAATTTTATATCAGCCTTGGAGATCACATGTCAGAGAAATATGATGTATCTTTTGGTGTTGCACAAGGAAGCTGTCTTGGTCCCCTTCTCTTTTCATTGTACATGTTACCACTAGGTAATATCATCAGAGATCACAATGTTAATTTCCATAGCTATGCTGATGACACACAATTGTACATTTCTGTCGAGCCAAATGATGCTAATGCCTTATACTCCCTGACTACCTGTCTGTCCGCAATTAATCAATGGATGAGCAAACATTTTTTTTATTAAATGAAGGTAAGACAGAAATACTCTTAGTTGGCCCCAAAGCTAAAAGGGATAGGTTAGGAAACTTGGCTCATCAGAATAAAATGGAAGTAACAAGTTTAGGTGTAATTTTAGATTCTGATTTAAGTTTTAAAACCCACATAAATAAAGTGATCAAGACATCATTCTTCCACTTAAGAAATGTAGCCAAAGTACGGCCGTTTTTAACTCAACAGGATGCTGAGAAGTTAATCCATGCTTTTATTTCAAGTAGGCTGGATTACTGTAATGCTCTTTTTACTGGTCTTCCAAAGAAGTCAATTGAGAAATTACAGTTAATTCAGAACTCTGCGGCTAGACTTTTAACAAAAACAAGGAAGAGAGAACATATTACTCCTGTTTTAGCTACACTGCACTGGCTTCCTGTATCTTTAGGATTGATTTTGAAGCTTTCTGGGGTGGTATTGATTAGAGCTGTTAAATTGGGCTAGTAACGCTTCTTAGCATTTGCTGATGTCTCTGTGTATGTCCGGCTACACGGCTCTTGTCCGTCTATGGCAGGTGCCTATTTTATAATGTCCAAAGAAGTTTCAGAGCCGAGAAATAAGATTGGGGTGGGAGCTTGCCTGGTTTGGTACATTATCAGCCTATTAATGTGGAACGAGTAACCAAGGAGAGGAGGTATTAGAGAGGGTGGCTCATGAGATGATTTATAAACGATGAACTTGAAAGCAGACCTGTTTAAT
This sequence comes from Coryphaenoides rupestris, assembly GCA_002895965.2. Classification (NCBI taxonomy): domain Eukaryota; kingdom Metazoa; phylum Chordata; class Actinopteri; order Gadiformes; family Macrouridae; genus Coryphaenoides; species Coryphaenoides rupestris. The sequence goes on along the minus strand of PIJE02000043.1, from coordinate 798,416 downwards.
TCGCTTTTGTTGTGGTATAGTTAGAATTAGCAGTTTCGCCACTTAATATCGGGGGGGGTGGAGACTGTATCGGCGGATTGATGCTGAGCAATATATATCCTGAAGAGTGTGTAAGTATCGTCCTGTGTTATGCACAGTAAGGGTGGGTAGCTGAATATAGGAAAGAGGGGTTGGTATCGCTGCTATTTTCCATTGTCTTTTACTATATTTTCCCTGCCTTCTGTATCCTTGGATTGTGTGGTCTACTCAATTCTCTATTTTATTATCATGTTTTTGTTGTTTGTTTTTTCCTTGTTTATTTTATCATCTTTATTTAAATTTCTGTACTGTGCTGAAATGTTAAAGCACTTTGAGCTGCATTCTCTGTCTGAAAGGTGCTATACAAATAAAGCTTTATTATTATTATATTATTATAAACTCAATCGCGTGGATATAGCCATAGGGGAATAGAATTGACCTACATTCTGTGAATGAATGAATGTGAATATCCATAATTAAAATACAGACATACAAGGGCGTATTGTTGTTTAGGACATTGGTGGACATCACAGATATTGTGCCAAGGATGCGCAATTACGCTCCCGTGAGGCGCGCGTCGGGCTCCGAGTCAGCGTCTCTGGGGGGGGGGGGTGGATATCGCTGGATATTGGTGGGGACATGTCCCCAGCGTCCCCACTAAATTCTACGCCCATGATAGGGCCTATCAAGATCCACAAGTAGCCTACTCATGTATTTAACTCAACTGTACAATTGAATCTGCTCTCAGCCGTCTTGTTCTCTATTGTTATTTTTCATTGTTGGTTCTATTTTCTTTACCTTGCTTAGTGTGTACATTGTAAGAGCCAGTGGAGAAACATTCCACTGCTCATCTTACTGGTATGATGTTGCATGTGACAAATAAAACCTTGAACTTGCACGTGGACTTGAACATCAATTATGTTAATTGAACCATGCCATCCAATAATCAGTGATCAATCCAGCTATTTAAAGGGCCAAGTCTGCACCCTAGGCCTACACACACAATATGGCTCATCTACTGCTGCTGGAAGCTCTCGCTGATCGTGCGCTGAGGAGGGAGCGCCAGTACCGACCATGTGCACACGGTCCTGTTGTTGGCCCTTATAAGGAGCTGGCGGGGCGTGTCTGTAATAGTGGTAGGGGAGTCTGAGTGGAGGATAAGGGGTGGGGCGGGTGAGGGATGTGGAGTGGAAGGGTAGTGGCGTACTGCGGGATGGTCAGGTGTGACGAGGCACGGCGGGCGGTTGCCATTATAGAATGAGTGGCTGATCGTGGCCGATGCGGGGAATGACGGCAGTGGAGAACATCGTATTGCGGTGGTTACAGAGGAAACAAATGATCTCGTCGCGGCGTTAGCAGAATGAAGTCGCGCGCGAGATTTCGTTTAGGTGTTCTTCATGTGACGAAGGATGGTAGGAGATGAATGAAAAGACACTTCTGAATTTCGAAATGAGGTCCAATGGGATTGGTGTATCTATACATCCTCGCATGTGATGATGCTAAGGGGGAGACCATGGTAATGTGACTACTGTCTGGCATTTACCTAGACGGGGAATCTCCAAAAACATGGGGGAGTGGCGCAATTGCTTTGGAGCAGCAGGCAAGGAGAGACGGCACGAATAGCTATAGTAGCCGTCACTCAACTATCTGAGCGATGTAGACTAGGTCAGAGAATGGAGTGCAGCAGAGGAGAGGGTGGAGCACTGCAGGGAGGGTGAGGGTAGCGAGAACGTAGCAGAACAGCCTTTCTAATCGATGACTGTCTATGCTCGTGGCGAGGCTGTGTTTGCAGAGCACAGGCCTACGTATGGTCAAATTTAGCAGAGGCAGGAATTCCCTCATCCCAATCTCTCCCGGTTTCAAGGCAGTACTGAGATTACTTAGATAAGCATAGATGTTAAGGTCTGATGCCAGCGTTCCAGTGCCCCATGGGTCTCAGGATGATATGCGCTGGACCCTGCATGTCTGATACCCAAAACTATGAACACCTGTTCAAATAGTCTAGATAAAAAATGTGTGCCTTGGTACGTCTGCACTACAGTAAGCAAAAACTTGGTCAAAGCTTTAACAACTACAGGAGGAGTGATTGTGTGGATCGGAATGGCCTCAGGGAAACAAGTGGCAGTGTACATTATGGTCAACAAACTGATTACCAGACTGACACAGTCCACTGTCACATGCTCGAAAAGGTTCCAGAATTACCGGTATGGGACACAGAGGGGCAGGAGGAATGACCTGTTTAGGCTTCCCGGCAAACTGGCAGGTACCACAGGTAGAACAGCAGATTTTTTCCCCAGCCAGAAGAAGTGTTTGAGTATTTGGCCGTAGGTTTTGGCTATACCCAAATGTCAAGACCACGGGTGGTCGTGTGCCAAGTACAAACGTGCTGGTGATAAACTGACAATCACAATCTGATAAACAGCATCCCAGTTACAATCATGTGCTGGTGCTGCCGATTTGTTTATGGAGGGTGGGAGTGATTGCAGCAGCCCAGGAAGTTTATCCAGGATGACCGGGACTGTGGCTCCAGGAACACAGTGTGTGGTGGCGTTAAAAAAGCGAAAGCTCCTGGTTATGCTGTCACCTACTATCAAGGTGTTAGGATGGAAAAGTGGACTAGGGGGAGAGGACTCACTGGTGAAAGGTGCAGAGTCCACACTGCATGACCGGGATGGTAGGTGATGCGGCGAGACGGCAGTCCCAGCCCCGGCAGGAGGAGCGTGTGCCCAGCTGGGATGGTCAGAAAAGTGCAGAAATACGGCTTCTTTAAGCATCATCCGTCGGGCAGAGGAGGTCGCCAACTGGGAGGATGGTCGCTGATTCCCCACAGCTGAGCTGTCACCGGGCCAGAGGCCTGTGCAGGGGGGCGACCCCGCCGTGGGGGCACGGCCAAGTCTACGGGTCTGTCCAGGTCCAAATGGGCAGGCTTGAGACGGTCCACTGCGACCCGCTCCGGCTTGCCCCCCCATGTCCACCACAAAGTTCTTGGGTCCCGCCTCCAGGATGCGGAAGGCCCCGTCATAGGGAGGCTGCAGGGGGGTACGGTGGCCGTCATACTGTATCGCAATGTAACCTGGCACAAGAATTTCCTTCGGGATAAATAAAGTTCTATTCTATTCTATGATGGATGAAAACGTACCCGGCCGACATAAGATCCTTGGGAACGTAGGACTGAGGGAGGCAATGATGAGTAGGGACCGGTGCGAAAGTGTTGGCGCCCTCCTGGGGCCCAATCCGATGTGAGGCGGACCAGGGAGCGGCGGCATCCGGGAGAAACTCACCTGGGACCCGCAGTGGCTGTCCTTAAACCAGCTCGGCAGAAGAGGGCTGAGGGTCTTCCTTAGGGGCGGAGCGCAAGCCGAGCATGACCCACGGGAGGCGGTCGACCCAGTTGCTGTCCATGAGGCTGGCCCAAAGTGCAGCTTTCATTGAGCGATGGAACCGCTCGCAAAGCTCGTTGCCCTGTGGGTTGTATGCCGTGATGCGGTGGAGCTTCACCCTCCAGGCCCTCAGCGACCGCAGTCCAGAGCTCCGACGCAAACTGCGGGCCTCTGTCAGAGGTAAGGTCGACAGGCGTGCCAAAACGGGCCACCCAGGACCCGATGAACGCCCGGGCCACCTCAGCAGACGTAGTCGATGACAGGGGAATGGCTTCCGGCCACCTAGTGGTCCGGTCCACCATAGTGAGAAGGTGAGTGAACCCACGGGAGGGGGGCAGCGGGCCCACCAGGTCCACATTCACATGGTCGAAACGCCTTTCGGGCACCAGAAACGGCTCCAGGGGGGCTTTGGTATGGCAGTGCACCTTGGAGCGCTGACACGGGTGTCGAAAACGCGGCGCCGCCAGTCCGTGGGCACCATGGGACGGGGTTGGCCTGTGGATACGTCACAGAGAAGCGTGGCATTATCAAACACCACGTCCACCAACTGCAGCCCGGTGGTGGCCGTCCGGTAGGCCTCAACGTCCGCGTCAGCAGCCTGGTCTGCAGCCATAGCAGCGTAGTCGATCCCCAAGTGCACGGAACCTGTCACCGCCCGGGAGAGGCAGTTGGCGACTAAGTTGTCCTTTCCAGCCACGTGCTGGATGTCCGTGGTGAACTCTGAGATATCGGAGAGCTGACGCTGCTGGCGCCCGGACCACGGCTCGGAGGTCTTGGCCATGGCGAATGTCCACGGCTTGTGGTCCACAAAGCCCCAGGAGCTCCCGGTCGAATGTACTATAATTCCTCTTGTTGTCGCGAAGCTGTCTGCTGAAGAAGGCGAGCGGCTGCCAGACACCGCCCACCCACTGCTCACACATCGCCCCGACCGCATAGTCTGAGGCGTCTGCCGTGAGGGCGACCAGGGCAGTAGGAGACGGGTGCACCAGCAGGGCGGCATCGGCCAGTGCAGCCTTAGTTTGGTCGAAAGCTTTGTCCATCTCAGGAGACCAGTCCACCTCGCCCTTAGTGTCCTTGCCCCTCAGGGCCTCATACAAGGGCTGCATGAGGTGAGTCATGTGGGGAATGAACCTGTTGTAAAAGTTCACCATGCACAAGAACTCCTGCAGGGACTTCACGGTGTGGGGCCGTGGAAAGCTGGCGACAGCGTCCACTCTGGTGGGAAGCGGAACGGCCCCCTGTGGGGAGACGCGGTGCCCCAGGAAATCAATGGACAACTGCCGGAGGTGTGTCAAGTGATCCTCCACGGATGCGCTGGCCACGAGGATGTCGTCCAAGTACACAAACAAGAACGGCATGTCGCGCAGCACAGAGTCCATCTGTCGCTGGAATGTCTGCGCTGCCCCTTTTGAGGCCAAACGGCATCCGAAGGAACTCGAAGAGTCCGAACGGCGTGATGACCGCCATCTTGGAGATGTCCTGAGGATGGACCGGCACCTGGTGGTAGCCGCGCACCATGTCCACTTTAGAAAAAATGGTGGCCCCCGCTAGGTGGGCAGAGAAATCTTGAATGTGTGGCACGGGGTACCAGTCGGTGGTCGTGGCATTGTTCAGGCGACGAAAATCGCCGCAGGGGCGCCAACCCCCATCTGCCTTCATGACCATGTGCAGGGGGGAGGCCCATGGGCTGTCGCACAATGCCGAGGCGTCCCATGGTGGCAAACGCTCCCCTGGCGATGGCGAGCTTAGCTGAGTCAAGGCGCCGATCGTGTGCGTGGACCGGGGAACCTGTGGTGGTAATGTAGTGCTCCACGCCGTGCTTGGCCACCACTGATGAGAATGTGAGTGTGCGAGGAGGCGTTCGTACTCATCCCCAGCCTCCCCAGTGAGCACGGGTATGTGGAGAAGGAGATGGCATCGACCAAGCGACAGTTCATGACGTCCACCAGCAGGTTGACGGCGCAGAGAGAGTTTGCACCCAGGAGAGGAACTGACACGGTGGCCATCACTAAGTCCCAGCCGAAACGCCGCCCGCCGAAACACACCTCCACGTACCTGGTGCCATAGGTACGTATGGGCGTGCCATTGGCGGTGTCCATGGGGGGGGGCATGTCCGTGGTATCCCCCGTAGATGCAGGCTGGATGCTACGACGCGCGCCCGAATCGACCAGCAGCCGCCGGCCCAATAAGGCGTCCTCGATAAATAACAGCTTGCTGCCTTGGCCCGCGCTCACAGCTACCAATGAGCGCCGGCGCTGGCGTTTCCCTGAGTGCCGTAGTTGCATGCCGGGCGACACTGCTTAGCCTTGGCTCCAAACCTGCTGTGATAATAACAGAGCCCGCTGTCACGCTGGTGGCGCGCAGCCACGGCAGCGGCCGTGCTTGCTGCGTCCCCCAGGGGCGAGGTCTGGACGGGGAGCAGTGCGTGAGCGAACTGCTGTCGGTTGGCAAGGAAAATTCTGTCCGCCTCTACAGCCAGTGCACGGTAGTTCTTGGCGGAGGACAGAGGGGAGCTTACTAGCGCAGTACGCACGGGTGCTGGGAGCTGTCGCAGGAAAACATGCGTGAAAAGGAAAGGGGGATCCGCTGAGCCCAAAACAGACAACATCTTCTCCATCAAATCAGACGGCTTGTTGTCGCCAAGGCCGTTGAGTGACAGCAGCCGGTCAGCCTTCTCCATCTCCGACAGCTCGAAGAGTTGTAGAAGGAATATTCTGAGCGCGTTGTACTCGCCGCAGCTGGAGGCGCTTCCAACAACCCCATCACCCGGGCTGTTGTCGATGCATCTAACGCCGCCACCACATGGAAATATTTAGTAATGTCCTGTGTTATGCCCCTCAGTTCAAACTGGGCTTCGACGTGCTGAAACCATGGCCGGGGGCTGTGCTGCCAGAACTCGGGCAACTTGACTGGATGCTAGCGTTAGCATTAGCTTCTGGTGCGGCTCCGGCGGCATTGTTGTTGGTCGACATGTTCTTTAGAAACGTGCAGGGTCACCAATGTGGGAGTGCGAGAATGACGAGACGGGAGGCGAAAGTGCGTCGAGTCTTTCTTTTACTCTCACACAACAAGATACAAAGTAACAAGCGGCAGAGAGGCAGCTCGGTTAATTCTCTCTACTAGAAATAGAGACATACTTGGCAGCACCACCCCACGCTACTTCCTGGTTACCTACCAACCAGCTATCTCCTTCCTGCTGGTTGGCTCCCTGAACTCCCAACCCTTAAAGGAACAGCAGTCTCTGGTTAATGTCTCTCAATTGTGTATCACCACAATATATATGATAGGACATGTATTGTGTCTCATTTGTATGGGTTGTGTACATTGGTAATGATCTGCCAGCAATGTTCATAGTTGGAGGTAAAATAAAAAAATACGTTTTTAATTGGCCAGATGGAAAGATTAAACAGTCAAATAAAAATTGCTTGAGTGACTTTTCCCAACATTCCATACATATCCTGATCATAAACGTGTAAATCTATACACACAGCGCATTAATTCATACTGAAGTTGATATATTTGGATACTTGGTATATTACAGGTGAGGCCAAGTTTATTTTTACGTAATTTAATGTTGATATTCACAATGTGTTTAATGGCATCTTTCAAAGTTGTCCTCTTTTAGTTGGAAAAAGTATGAAACCTAGATCTCACATCACACCCAGAAATTGAATCAAGATGAAAGTAATCTCCCTATAAGCTTCAGTAATGAGGGCTCCTCCAAGCAATCCAAGCTTACCATACAGCTAAATAAGGGTTATAGCTGCACCAGCCCTTCCCCAACTCTATAAATCTTAATTTCTCCCACACTTCATGTACCGTGTGGAATTAAATAAGGCTTTAACATCTATATATTGCTACTATTTCCATCGTTCCTTAGTGGTAATTGTGAGTTATCATGCAGCACAATGGGGGAATTTATATAATGTTGGCCTCCCTCTGTATATACGGAGCGCATTGAAACCTGGGAACAGAATATGCGGATCATTCTCAGTTTTCCTTGATGTTGCTGGATGCAACTGTACAAACAATGTGTATTGAATCAAATGCTTTGTGCATTAGCTGTGACAATATGCAGGTAAACAAAGACCAAACAATCCTTGCCAAATATCTAATGGCGGGTAAGTGTTGCGACTGCAACAGGTACAAAGGGTGTGTTTTGGATGTCTTCCAGATGAGGACTATCAATTTGCTGCGAGCTGGTTTGTCAATACATTCACCACTACAGAAGGTTGAGGGTGAGTACCGCATAGTTACAATAACCAGTGCCATACAGTAGACAGTAGTATTTGTAACATGGCCATTGTTCTGATTATTACGACTTTAAGTAACATTCTAAAAATGGACCCCCTCACACTTGAATTAATTCACTGCTTTTTCAATAAGTTATCAAAATATTTTACTTGATTCATGATCAATTGATTCATTGATTCCATATGCAAAAACAAAGTGCATATTGGCCATAGCTATGGATATTAAATATGGAATATACAAGCTGGGATATTGATTTGATCGACTAATTGTGTAACACTAATGGATGGTAAACAAACTATAATGTTTTGCTTTTGTTTCTTCTTCCATGTGCCAGTATGATTTATGTATTCAAACAAGTTCAGCTCTGTGATGGAAAGTTCTAATGAGTTTATCTTTCTCCATCTATCCAGTTCTTTCTGCCTCTGAAGTGTGTGTGTGTGTGTGTGTGTGTGTGTGTGTGTGTGTGTGTGTGTGTGTGTGTGTGTGTGTGTGTGTGTGTGTGTGTGTGTGTGTGTGTGTGTGTGTGCGTGTGTGTGTGTGTGTGTGTGTGTGTGTGTGTGTGTGTGTCATCACAGGTGGTAGTGTCCATCTAGATACATGCTGGCTCGATCAGACTACTAGCCTAAACAGTGGACTGTACCTGATGGACAGATCTAGTCAGCATACATCTTGGTGGACACTCCATTCCTGATGTCACTAGGTCGCAATGACAATGGCCCATTTAATATCACAAGCCAACATGATACACTACCAGACACCTTTTGTGTGAATCATGAATCATTGTAAATCATTATTTAGCCTGTGATAATATGGCATGGGAATACAGGGATACGTTCCCCTTTAACTGACATAACATGGAACACAACAAGCCATGGCTGCCTGTTTCAAGATTCAAGATTTAAGATTTCTTTATTGCCATATGTAACAAGTACAATGGAATGCCTACTCCCCATTCACGCCGTTTCACGATGTTTCTTCTAAACATAAATTCTAAAACAACTCAATTTGTAAGATCGTCCCTAATAAGTACTGTAAAAAGTGACAAGTAAGAGTAGCAATACTCTCGCTGGCCGTGCAAAAATTTAGTAAACGTGTCCGCGTGCAGTACAGTAATATTCTTATACTAGCATAAAAATATGTAAATAGTAGATAGTAGCAGCAACATGAGATGACAAAGTATAATGATCTATGATACATGAACAGTGCAGTAAAATACAGTGAGAGTGCCTGCATGTTATGTAGCCAAGTTCCTAATGTGATTATAAGGCCCGGTGTCCAAAAGATGCGTTTTTAGCGGTGACAGTGCCCACGACCTCTTTTTCAGAGCGTTTCTTCTAGCACTGCCGCATTCCTTCGTTGTGACGTCACACTAGCATATCCCGCCTATCTCTATTAGAAATTCCTTTGGAACAATGGAAAGAAATCGCTTCCTGGCATTGGCAGCAGCTCTCGACATCTGGATGCATGACATAAACCTTGCAAGAAAGCAGCATGGAGAGTAAATCACTGGGTTGTCCGTGAAAGCCAGCATTAGGTTCTCCTCTACCACTGTTGACAGTGTTGATATCATATGTCCCGCCCCCTCCTCGATTCTAATTGGCCGACAAGAGATAAGGAGACATTGACGACCGCAGTGCTGTCCCAAAAGTTTAACTATTTTCAACTGAAAGTGATGGGAGCGGAAAGAAAACATGAACGCCCGAGGGTTTTTTTGCGCCGAGGGCCCAATAATAGTGGTCCAATGTTATGGTCCAATAGTCCAAAAAGTCAGATGACACTCCAATAATCCAAAAAGTCCATTCATTGAGTGATGAGCAGTTCAGTAAGCGCATTGCCTGTGGGCAGAAACTGTTCTTGTCCTGGTACGAATGCTGCGGAACTGGCGACCGGACCGCGGGGGAGAACAGTTGGTGCCCAGGGTGGTTGTGGTCCTGTATGATGGAGCTGGCCTTCCACCGACACCTGGACCAAGAAATCTCCTCAGTGGATGGAAGTGCACACCTGGTGAACTTTTCCACCATCCTAATGACTCTCTAGATGCCTTTCCTGTCCTGTGCAGTGGTATTGCCATATCACACAGTGACACCACCGGACAGAACGCTCTCTATGGTGGCTTTTGGCTCTTGGCTTTCTTGTAGAAGATTAGATTCCCCTGATTTATAAGCGGTACTCCATACCCTCAGCTGACTTCTGATGTGAGGGTTCATCCATGGTTTGCGGTTTGGAAATAAGCGAACAGTCTTGGTGGGAATGCATTCCTCTACCAGCCTGTTAATGTATCCAGTGATGTGATCTGCATACACATTCAAGTCTGCTGTATTATGTAGTCCTCTGTCCAGCGTTGCACCGTTCTCACTGTTGTGGGCGTGGTTTTCAACTTCTGTTGAAAGTAGGAGCACAGAGTCGACCTGCCGAAAGTCGGTTGTGCGATAGCACGGTAGGCATGACGTAGAGCAGGGGTGCCCAAATTCTTCCCAGTGGAGGGCCAAAATGTAATCTGGGGGGAGGGTCGTGGGCCAAAATGTTAATTTTGCAGTACATTAAGTTAAATATGGGTATATATATAGCATGCGTGTGCAAAATAAACACTATCACAAAGTAATTTCGAAAAAGGAATGACACTGTTTATTGTGCTTCACATTAATGTTCAAAAAATTACTGACGTCAATCTGGCTTCTTTAAATTAGAAAAATAATTGAAGCACTATGAAATATTTGAAGACAGACATGGAACATTACTAGGCCTTGGGCCTATATCTTCAAATACAAAGACATTTAGTGCAAAGTAACATGGGACAAAACATGTCTCCATGGGACCAAAATACATTCTTCACTGGTTTGAAACAATCATTGTTTAAATCAGGAATAGTAGTGAGAAATTTGACCAACAGACTTGCAAAAGCGTTTGTAGAAATCAGTCACTTGTACTTACAAGATGCAGATAAAACAACAGTAACATGGGACAAAAACTATGCCCCCGTATTAAATCATAACATGAGCAAGAACATAACTCTGACACATTGGAGGCCTAGGCCTACACATCCTGCCTGAAGTAGGCTAGGCCTATCAGTGGGAGACATGAAGCCTGTTCCTTGGTTTTTAAAAGTCTCTCAATATCAAGGCTCCAGCTGACTAACTGACAAAGTGAGAATGTCATGTAGGTGAGAGTCAGATAAAGCATTTCTTAGTTTGGACTTATTAAGATTCATCAGGCTGAAAGCCTGCTCACATACATAGGTACTTCCAAAGAGGGATAACATCACCTGTGCATGTTTGCGGATCTTGCCATATCTGTGTGCAGGAACACATTTGTAAAAGTCCTGTAAGGAAAGCTCTCTGAACCTGCTACGGAGGTCTGAATCAGACTGAAGTTCCCAAAAAGTTCCATTTGAAGCTCCTCACTGACTGCATCCACATTTGCAGAAAAGGGTTGCGCAAAACAGCTCAAATGCTGTTTCATTTTCCACGAAAATCTTCAAAGCGATTGTCAAACTCCACCACAAGATTGCTGAGAATGTCGAGGTATTTTGGTAATGTCTTCCTCCATCAACCCAACTTCTCTGAGGCTGGGAAAATGTGCCAAATTTCCTGAATGTACAGACACAAAGACAAAAGGAGCAATGTAAGATGCAAGATTGTTCATTTGATTTTCAATTAAATACCAAACATCAATCAAATGAGAAAAAACTACTTTTTTTTTGTTTATGGCTGCAGTATGAAAAACAAATACTGCTTCTGTGATTGGATTTAATGCCTAGATTTAAATAGAACATCCATTTTCCACAAACACAAAGTATGCATGCATCACAGAAATATAATAACATGGTTGTGATCAATAACAAGCCTACTACATTGTTGTGTTGTTCAATAACATATTAAAGTTAGATCTCACCTGTTGAGAGATGTCTGCTAAGCAACTGGAGCTTTTGCTTGAAGGCTTTGACATGGTCCATACATCTGAGTGATTATCTGGTCTCTCCTTGAAGCTGAAGATTGAGGATATTCAGCAGCTCTGTGATGTCCACAAGAAAAGCCAGGTCTGCAAGCCAGTGATTGTCCGAGGGCACTTGGATGCTGTTCTTCTTTGTGGCTTGAAACACCCTGATTTCCTCACGCAACTCAAAGAAACGTCGTAAAACTTTCCCACGGCTCAGCCACCGCACCTCCTGGTGGTACAATACATCAACCATACTGGGCATCCATCTCATCAAACAAGAGCTTTGAACTGACGGTTGTGAGAGCGCCTTTGAGCGAATATTATGACAATGCCAACGACATCCTGCATCACGTTCTTCAGGCCGATGTTTTTAGCGCACAGTTGCTCCTGATGCAAAATACAATGGTATTTAAAAATCGAGCACCAAAACTCACAGACTTTGTCCGACACAAGTGGCAGTTAGGCCTGCTGTCTTACCGACCATGGGCCGGGGCTCCATCAGTCGTGATGCCAGATAAGGTTTTCCCACTTCAAACCCATTCTTGTCCATAATGTCGCTTGCACTGCCAATAAAAATAATCTTTACCTCTTGTTGTCCCTTTCAGTGTTTCAAGGCCCGCTAGTTCTTTGACACACTTCAAAGTCCTCATTGACGCCTCGCAAAAACACCAGCAACTGTGCTGAGGTCAGATATGTCGGTGCTTTTCATCGATTGCGATGGAGAAGTCAGAAAACCGACTTGCTCTTGGGCTATCTTGGCCCCGAACGTCTTCGGCCATGTCCTCAACGCGGCGGGTGACCGTGTTCCGTGACAGGCTAATCTGAGAAAAGATGCCCGCATCTGAGTTGGACACACAGCTTCAGGCAGCAATTTGTCAGACACTCTTTGACAAAATCACCCGCAGCAAAAGCTCGTCCACTTCTGACAATGACTTTGCTAAATGCGGATAACTTGCCCGAGTGGCATTTTCTTGTGCAGTGGACGGCTGAAGTAAAGTTCGCTGCTGTGTGGTTAGATTTCTTTAAGCAAGTCTGCTACCTTCAGCTTGCGATCGTCACCTGGTGTATTTTGCGAACTGGTGAGAATGCATAAGTTTCATAGTGGACGACGAATCGATTGTACTCCTTTGAAACATGCGACCCTCTGCTTACATAACCAGACACACTGCGGTGGAACGACCACTCGGTAAAAAGAAATCTAGTGTTCCACTTTTTTGGAATTTTCGCTTGTCTGTGTGCCACTGCTTAACACGCTCCATCCCTTGCATCCTCTCACTGCACTGGGTCTCCGGCCTCACCGGATTGCATCTGGTAGGAGCTCAAACAGCGGCCTACCCTAACCAATCAAAATTGTTCACAAATGTTAATTCTCTGGTTCAAGGAGTGGAAGTTGCACCAATTAAATAATATTCAATTGGAAGAGCGCAGCGCAGATTCCGAGCGCTGATGGCGGGAAACAAAATTATAACAGTGGATAAGGCGCGGGGCCAAATATAGGATCGGGGTCCGCGTAGGCCAAGTTTTGCCCGCGGGCCCCAAATTGGGCAGCCCTGACGTAGAGTAAGAATAATCTCCAAATTCAATAAACCGAAGAGTTAATTGCAGGGTGTCTTCTTGACCAAATCTCGTCAGGGTCTCTCTCTCAGTGTGGCCCCGTTTCTCTTAATACAGCCACCTGGATCCCAATCAGCCCTTTCCTTCCTGCCTACCTGCCTAACTACAATCCTTGGAATTGTAGTTCTTGTATGGGAACCATCTTGAGTTGTAGGCCACAAGATCCGGCTGTTCCTCACACGTGAAGCAGCGCAGATCCTGGTCCAAGCGCTCGTCATCACTTGTCTCGACTACTGCAACTCGCTCCTGGCTGGACTCCCCACCTCCGCTATCAAGCCCTTACAACGCATCCAGAACGCAGCACCGTGCCTCATGTTCAACTTACCAAAATTCTCCCATGTAACCCCCCTCTTCCGCGACCTCCACTGGCTCCCGGTAATCGCTCGCATTAGATTCAAGACACTGGTACTGACCTTCATGGCTGTCAACGGAACCGCCCCTACCTACCTCCAAAAATTAGTCCGACCCTATGCCCCAGCCCGAGCGCTGCCCTCTATAACTTCCGCTAGATGACTGGTAACACCTTCACTAAAAACAGCCAAACATCGCTCTTCCAAGTCCCAACTCTTCACGGTTCTGGCTCCACAGTGGTGGAATGAGCTCCCGGCCCATGTCAGGACGGCCGAGTTGCTCACCAGCTTCTGCAAGAGACTCAAGACCCACCTGTTCAGAGTTCACCTGGACTCTGCATAACCACCCCCCCGCCTTCCTCTGTGAATCCCTAGCACTAACTTTTGTGTTTGTATGTCTTGGCATTTATTAATAGCACTTAGCATTGCTTGGCATGTTGTATGTTCTTAGATGTTGGTAACATGCTCAGAATTGCACATCTGCTCTTATCCCAGCTACTTATGCAGGCAACTTAGCAATTACGAAACTCGTTCTATTTGTCTCGTAAATATGAATGCTCGAAAAGAGCTCTATTCCTATCTTTATGTACCACAGCTTTATGAACCACACCTCCGACTATTGATTTGTGATAGTGGTATTGGTAATGGTATTGAAAAATGTGTTTTATGTGTTGAGATGTCTGGCATATGCAGTGACATGTTGTTTTCTTCAATCACTACCATCACCACTTCAATTCTACCCACCACCCATAGGTGTCATTTACATTGGGCACATGTCCCCAACACTTTTTATAAGCATAATTTGTTGAAAATGTTCACCAAAAGTAGGTTGCACCAATAAATGTTAACAAACAAATAAGAATGCTTTATTTGCACATTAAGCAAGCATACAATGCAATTTAAATACAGCAGAAAAAATGCACATGGGACACATTGTTTAACGAAGGCACACATTTGTCCATTTGTCCCCTACTGAGATGCAGTTGTTCCACAACAACTATCTCAAAGTAGAAAAATGCTAATTATTCAAAGGTCTTGTTTTTATTGTAGTTTTTTCATGCCAAATCTTATTTATCTTTTGCACATGCATTTCTTTCCTCACCATGTCACTGTCCAACATAAGACCAGCCGTGTTGTCTCACTGAGTGAAGTGTCTCTGCCTCCCCTGGTTATCTGCAGAGGAGATGATTACATCTGGGCTGTCATGTGTGCTGTGGAAGCTGTCCGCTGAGCTGCCCTGATGGGACAGAGCCCGTCTCTTCCGGTGTCTTGGGCCACACTGAAAACATACTTTAGTTTTACCACAAGATGGAGCGGCTAGTCATGTATTTGTATTTTTCAGATGTTATTTTTTCAACATTTTCTTTTGCACAAATGCATCGGCACACATACAAGCAAGATACACTTCTGGACATGAACTTGGGTCACTACAACAAAGGTTCTGCGATACTTTTTACATCTATCCCGAGTGGCCGGCAGAGATAATATGAGCGAGCCACAACAACAGGGAAATGAAGAAGGAAGGAAGCACCGGGGGAAACAAAGCGCGGTTCGGCACAGACTGAGAGTCCAGGCCCACCGTCCACCTCTGCCCAGCATCATTCTAGCTTATTTCCAGTCTCTGGAAAATAAGTTGGATGATATTAGGGTGAGGATTCGATTCCAATGGGACATAAGGGACTTTTTTCGTCTGACGGAAACATGGCTGACCACGCTGGTGCCGGATTGTCATTCGCCCGACCGAGTCCTTCTGAGCGGACATGAGGGAAGAGTCGGGTAAATCCAAGTGGTGCAACCCTTAGGATATTAAGACTCTTTCTCGCTCCTGCTCACAGAACCTGGAGCAACTGATGATCTCTCGCCATCCATTCTATCTTCCCATTCAGTACAGTCATCATGACAGCTGTCTACATCCCAACACAAGCGGACACGGACATGGCACTGAACGCCCTTACTGCTGCCTTCAATATAAAACGCATCTTATGGACTCCGGCGAGTGGTGAAGGACGCAAAGAGAAGGTACAGAGACAGAGTGGAGTCGCAGATGGAGCAACACAATACCAGACACCTATGGCAGGGCCTACGGACTATCAAGTATTACCGGGGCAGATCCCCCTCAACTGTGAGTGCCGACGCATCCCTAGCGGATGATCTGAACTATTTCTATGATCGGTTAGAGTCTAGCAACAACACCATTAGTGCGGACGTAGCTGAAGTGAGTTCCATTGCTAGGAACGAGCACACTCTGTGACAGAGCACGACGTGAGGAGGGCTCTGATGAGGGTGAACACCAGGAAAGCTGCAGGTCCTGACGCCATTTCTGGATGGGTACTGAAGATCGTGTTCACCGCAATATTCAACTTCTCCCTGGCTGAGTCAGTGGTCCCAGCCTGCTTCAAGTGGTCCACTATTTTCCCTGTGCCTCTCCAGCTTGACTGAATGACTACCGACCGGTGGCCCTCACCTCAGTGGTCATGAAATGTTTTGAGAGGTTGATTAAAGACTACATCTGTGCCTTCTCACTTCCTTCCATGGACCCGCTGCAGTTCCCCTACTGGCCAAAGAGATCCACAGATGATGCTGTCTCCCAGGTACACAGTTCCCTCTCTCATCTTGACAGTCGGAATGGGGCTCTGTGAGAATGTTCTTTATTGACTTTAGCTCTGCTTTCAACACCATAGTTTCCTGCAGACTGGCTGGCAAGCTGATTGAGCTGGGTCTGAACACCCCCCTGTCTGCCTGGACACTGGACTTCTTGACTGCCAGGCCCTTGGTTGTCAGGGTGGGCAGACAGACCTCCAGACCCCTCACCCTGAACACAGGATGCCGCCAGGATGGCGTCCACAGCCCCCTACTTTATTCCCTGTGTGAGGCCAGGTTCAGCTCCAACACCATCGTCAAGTTTGCGGATGACACAGTGGTGGACGACCTGATCCTCGGTTACGATGAGAAGGCCTACCTAGAAGAAGTTGCTAACCTGTCACTCTGGTGCCAAGACAACAGCCTCATGCTGAATGTCTCCAAAATGAAGGAGATGATTGTGGACTTTAGGAGGACGCAACAACATCGGTTATTAATGGAACTGCTGTGGAAAAGGGTGAGCAGCTTCAGGTACCTGGGAGTCCACATCACAGATGATCTGACTTCGACTACACACATTGACACTCTGGTTAGGAAGGTGACAGCGCCTCTACCACCTCAGGCAGAGGATCCTTCAGACCTTCTACACTGGTGCGGTGGGGAGCATCCTTACAGGAAGCATCACTGCCTTGTTCGGCAACAGCTCCTCTCAGGACAGGAGGGCTCTGCAGAGGGTAGTGCGTTTGGCTGAATGCAGTATTGGCACACTCCCCACCCTGCAGGACCTGTACTCCAAGGATCCTCACCATCCCAACAACAAGCTGTTGCAACTGCTGCTTCAGAGTTTCTTTCCGCAGGCCATCAGAATCGAATCAGAATTGCTTTATTCGCCAAGTAGTTTTCACATACGAGGAATTTGCTGTGGTTGTTGGTGCATACAGACAACATAAGAGTAATAATAATAACAGTTAAAAAGCATTAAAAAGCAAGTAGTGCAAAAACGACAAGAAGCATAAATATAAAATAAAGTAGAATAGTATGAATGGGTATATACAATACAGAATGATTTCTGAATGATGAGATATTTACAATACAGAATGATGAGATATTTACAATACAAAATGATTTTTCAGAATATGGAACGGGTGTGGGTTGTGCGTTATTGTCATGTGTACTGTCTATGGAGGCGGGATAAGAGTCTGTGTCAGTGGGGGTCCCGGGCCTTGTTAATGAGGCTAACTGCAGATGGGAAGAAACTGTTTTTGTGGCGAGAGGTTTTGGTCCTGATGGACCGCAGCCTCCTGCCAGAGGGAAGTGTTTCAAACAGTTTGTGTCCGGGGTGAGAGGGGTCGGCCACAATCTTTCCCGCACGCCTCCGGGTCCTGGAGGCATACAGGTCCTGGAGAGATGGCAGATTGCAGCCAATCACCCTCTCTGCGGAGCGGATGATACGCTGCAGTCTGCCCTTGTCCTTGGCGGTGGCAGCAGCGTACCAGATGGTAATGGAGGAGGTGAGGATGGACTCGATGATGGGAGTGTAGAAGTGCACCATCATCGTCTTTGGCAGGTTGAACTTCAACTGCCGCAGGAAGAACATCCTCTGCTGGGCTTTTTTTGTGATGGAGCTGATGTTCAGCTCCCACTTGAGGTCCTGGGAGATGATGGTTCCCAGGAAGCGGCAGGACTCCACAATATCGACTGGAGAGTCTCTCAGGGCTGTGAACTCTGACCTCACCAGGGCACACATGCACATATCTAATGTAATATCTACATTAGATAGCGGGAGCACATTAGATTAAATTTTTTATACTGCCTTTTATATATTTTTATATTTATATACATGGTTTTTTGTACTATAAATATTATAAATGTCATGTCAGGATGGCAGTCGCTCACCAGCTTGTACGTCTTGACATTATTAATAGTACTTAGCATTGCTTAGCATATTGTATGCTCTTAGATGTTGGTAATGCACTCAGAATGGCAAGTCTGCTCTTATCCCAGCTATTACGCAGGCAACCTAGCAGTTCTGAAACTCTATTAGCCTCGTAAGTATGAATGCTCAAAAACAGCTCTATTCTTATCTTATCTTATCTTACCTCTTATCTTATATATTAAATATATTATATATTGCCGTCTCCTTCAATAAATGTACTCTTTGTAAGTTGCTTTGGATTAAAGTGTTGGCCAAATGCCCTAAATCAAAATGAAAATGCATAAATATTGTAAATATTTAATATCCCCCCAATTCAAGTTATCTGTCATATTCTTTTGCACATTCCGCTGAGCATCGCCACTTTTCATTTAACTGCATATCTTGTATGTGTATGTGACAAATAAAGTTGTTGAATCTTTAAACGTACTATGTGTAAGAATCAGACATTTCTTCTCATTACTGGCCCCATTTGCAGGTAAATTAACAGCAGCCTTCTGGAGCTCCTGCATTCAGACCACTGGAGTGGGAGCTCCATGGGTGGAGACAATAACAATCATAAACCAATGTTAGTTAAAATAATAAATAAACATTGTACAAATTCAAAAATGACGACCGAACAGACATTTTTGCCGTTAGAAATCAGACCCACAGGCTCTTCTATGCAACAGAGGGAGTGGGGGAAGGTCTAATTTTTTAAGTTCAATGGCATGTTCATACAAGTGATTTATGCATGTACAAATCATACACATATTCCCTTTAAAATACAACTGTGTGCACCATGCTGAAAGATACATTGACCATTTCGCTTCATATGGACGGGTTAGCTACATTTCTGTGCGCAACATTAAGGGTGGCAGTAGCTTACAGCAGCCATCTGATGGGTCTGGATGTTCCCTGGCTGTTTTCCATTCCCCTCCAGTCAAAGAAATATCAAAGAACACTTACTCCCTAACTACTTTTGACAGTCTGCCGCTTGCTGCCTTGCATGGCAGAGTGTGATGGAATGCTAAGCCTTTTTGTTAAAACATTTAATCTTCTGTCTATCATCAACGCTCAACTGCTTGGTGATCGGCCGTTTAACTAATGAACTGGTAGAGCATGCCGTTAACACCGGTTAAGCGTTCGATTCCCAATGGAACCACCCCATGCAGAGAATGGACGCACTCATGGCACCACTATTAACAACCTAATACATTTCAGGCAAAGCAGATGTTTTTTGGGTGGTTGATGGATAATGGAAAAGTATGATGGGGATTAGCATTTTTGGATACATGCTGTTGTGCTTACTCACAATCCTCACACATTTATTGGTCATGGTACTGGGTGACATCTGTCCTTGATAGTTGATGCAGATCTGTCAACACCAATGTTCACTTCACCCGCTTCTATGTAACATCTATGTTGGTCGTGTGAATTATATTTGAACGTACAGGAAAGTAACAAGCCATTTTTCAAGCGGCTCGTCTTCTGTGCCCTTGAAAGCAGAAGGAAGGCATATTTACAAAGCTGAATGATGAACAATATACATCGACCAGATTATAAACGTATGTCCGCAACAACACATTGCAATTTTGTTTGAGTTGTACAATCCATGAGGTTTTCTTGGGATCATATAATTAAAATGGTATATCATTCATGTGAAGGATAAAAGATAACACGGTAGTATAAAGTGCAGTAACCGGGTTAATGTCGGCTAATGTATGCTGATGTTGCATTGTAAACTATTTATGAGAGTTGTTAGCCATCCTGGGTTTATGTAGCCAGCCTGGTGGTGGCAGTAAAATCAATTTAATGCGAATGTCAGAAGCCAACATTGTGGTTATGGGGGTCAGGGCAACATGTGCCATGTTTCCATTGATCCACTGATAATAGTAACTCCTCTGCCACCAATATTCAGTTACCTTGATGTAGGTCCAGATGGCATGTAGTTTGGAACTCTCTCAGGGCCCGTATGGACTTAATTTATGTATCTTTTAGTTTAATCATCAAGCGATTCGTTGCAGGATAAGAAGCACATCTTGTCAAGGGTATGTCAAAGGGACGCATCATGCTTACACATTATTTATTTGTGTTTTATATCAAACACTTGCTGGAGACCAAATGAAACCACAGTTTGCCCCATTTTAACACTAAGATCCGAGTGACCTTGGACAACCGTTCTTGTCCTCTAATGAACACCATCTGTATTCGTCTGTAGCGTGGATTAGAAAGATTGATTTGTGCTTGGATTCCCTTGGTTAGATTTTCTTCTTTTTTTGCACAGATCTGTGCATCTCAACGAGAGACGTCCTGAGCAGCCGAAGGGCGAAGGATGAACTTTGAAGTGAGGCTTAAGCTGACAGAGAACACAGCAGGATCCATAGCTTTCCCATATGTTCATTACTAAGCCTACCGTCCCCAGGGGTGCGGCCATTCCACTAGGACCCCTGTTAGCCCTTCTCTGATTAGAACCTGTTTGCGGTGCATCTTTTCACTCTGCTTGGTCCCTCCTGTTTGACTTACTTTTATGCTGGATCAAGTTACTGAGTCAGAAACACATTGGTGTGTGGTGCATGTCTATTTGTTTAGAACAGCGGTTCTCAAACTATTCTGATGAATGTACCTCATCCTAAGATATTTTTTCAGTCCCCCCCCCCAATGTTATGGATGGAAACTGATCATAAAGTTTTTAAAACAAATTTTTATTATGGTGGCCTTATTTTATACATGTTCATAACCAATATAAGAACAACATTTTTACATACAACGTAAGTACTCTGAGGGGTATGTGTACCTCCATTTGAGAAACACTGGTTAAGAAGATATTTAGCCTTCCTGAACTCCAGTTTGCTCCAGTTATCTTCATCAGCCATTGCAAATTAGTTGTTGTCATTGCAAATTAGATCATCAATGATCAGCTTTTGACACTAAATTAATTTTATCTAGGTGGCAGGCCTTGGGAGACATCAATTTTAAAGGTCGCCTCAAGTATATTTATTAATTTATTTATTGCATTTAACAGCAATTGTATGTTTTCAATGGCACCCTTTGCTACAATAAATTGATTATGTTCTGTGTTATTGTTTTTCATTTGAATAACAAAAGCTAATCTTCTGCAGCTGCAGAAGAATAGTACATCTGGCGACCGTATCTCTGGATGAACACCAGTCATCATTAAACCTCTGTGTTCATCCACACTGTGGGGCTGAGAGGGTTGAAAGTGACGTGACGACTCACCCAAGACAATCTGTTTTAAGTTCAGTTGTTTTTCTTCGCCTTCTTTCATTCATGTTCCCCCTATTGTTTGCAGGTTTTACTTTGGGACATAGCTTGTTCAACTACAATTCTTATTTAATTTTTATAAATGACACTTAAAATTGGGTTAAATAGTCAGTCTATTTGGGGCTCCCCAAGGAGGAGATATACAATAAATCATAAAGCGCAGAGATGTGCTGCCTTTTATATTTTAACCATCCAGACTCTTTTCCCTCATACTCTCCCACTCCTCCTTTCACACACACACACACACACACACACACACACACACACACACACACACACACACACACACACACCACACACACACACACACACACACACACACACACACACACACACACACCCATCTCAGCCGATTGAGATTTAGGGGCAGTTTACAAGGGGCTCCCGCTTGACAAACGTATGCAGATTTCAGGTTTGCACCACATTCAGGTGTTTGCACAATCTCTGATGTGGTGGTTCCCAGGAAAGGAGTAGCCATCTATTGAGTAATCAAAAATGTTTATTGTCCAATATAGACTGAATAACAATGTGAAAAGATTAAAATAAATCTACACGGAAGGCTTTTCTCAAAGGAGATGGCAGATGATAATTGCTTTACTTCCAACTGGATTTGCCAAGAGTCCATTTTGTCATTAGAGGTGCTGTAGGTATGATTTGAGGGCTGTAATTTGACTGTAATCTGTTTAATAACTGCCATTTTACTGATTGAAACATCTGCGCTCCTGCCTCTGGATAAGCCATTTTAGACCATTCCCGGCTCATTTCTGACCAATCACAGGGTGCCTCTTACCTGTGTTATCTTTTCAATGATGAAGAAATGTAGAAACCAAGAGAGCATTTGGTTGGGTTGTTTATTTTCAATATCTTGCTGCCCTCCATTCCCTTCCGCTTTTATCCCGACTTACAAAGAGTACATTTGTTGAAGGAGAGGCAGCAATATATCACTGTGGTACCTGAAGATAAGAATAGAGCTGTTTGAGCATTCATATTTACGAGACGAATAGAACGAGTTTCATAATTGCTAAATTGCCTGCATAAGTAGCGGGCAGGCGTGCAATTCTAAGCATGATACAACATCTAAGAACATACAACATGCTAACCAATGCTAAGTGCCAAGACGTACAAACACGCAGGTTAGTGCTAGGATTATTAGAGGGGGGGGGGGGGGGTTACTTTCTTATAGTTATAGTTACTTTCTTTTGCTGTGACCTTTTAGCTGTAATTTCTATCATTAATCATCTGTAAAGCAAGCAACTTGGTCATGGGTCTGTGAAGCTCAAGGCAAAAACTTTCCTTCCTTTTTTTTTTTATAATTCTGAAAGAAACACCATCTAGATAGGAAAGCTGCTGGTATTCGTCAATAACTGTAGCGAGAATGTACATGTTTTCATTCAAAACATTAGGATCCCAAACAGTTAAAAAAGCTATGGTCATTCAATTCTTAAATTCTAAGCAGCTGTGTATCATAACCAAGGTCAGAGTGATGCATGGTGATTGTCTGGACCAGGCTCGCCAGAGTTGGTCCAACTAGAGATTGTTCTGCCGTGTCTCCTTCAATTGCACATGTCTACTGCCTCACCCCTGCCGGTACCGCTGCCCCCATACCAAGGATCATATGTGCGTGTGAGATCCCCCTTTCGCCTTCCCCGATTCAAGACCTGTGGATTCCACACAGCCCGTGTCCCCGTTCCCCCTTGTGGACTATATGTCCTGTTGTGTTACCCTGTAACTTAAGATAACTTTATTAATTATCATCTCCTGTGTTGTGCTACAATTGGGTCCTACACACACCCGTTACATTAATATTAATACTTAAGGCCACTAAGTAAATCTCTTGTATAACATTTCCCCTGCTTCACTTTTATGAAAACCTCAAGCACACACACACACACACACACACACACACACACACACACACACACACACACACACACACACACACACACACACTCCACTTGGGAAGGACTGGGGAGTCCTCACAAAATATGAACAAGCTGTTTAAAGGATACTGGTTTATTTGCCTTGTGTTCATTGATTTTATGTTGACCTTTGTTAATAAGTGGTATGTGTTTTTTGGCCACTGGACTGAGGCTATCTTTTAACAACCTCTGATTGGATTACTTTGGTTTATTTCACGCTTCTTCAAGTAGAACCAAATGATTCGTTTTTTCCTCTTCGCCTGGTGCAATTGCTTATTACATTGTTTTATATTAAGTGTGTATCTGTGTGTGTGAAAGAGACTAGTTTGGTTTTATCCATTGCTACCTGGCCATGCAATAGTATGTACAAAAGATGCATGGCAAAGTCGATGTAATGCAAATGCAGTGTTGTAACTACCTTAAGTACACAATAACACAAGACAATTGTCCTCGATCCATTGCATTTTATTTCAATTTCAATTTTTTTTTCGTGAAGATATAATGCAATGTATCTGTATCACATACTCTCATTATCCTGCATACTGAAATATCATGACCTTTTTTTGCTGATTAGACTATTTTACTTGTAACTTTTTATGGGAAGTAAACAATCCTAAACTAAGCCTTTACTGACTCAAAAGCAGCATTTAGCATCACTGAATCTTTTCAGCTCAATGATGTAGTTTTGTGATTGGTTTTCCTTTTATGAGTGAAGCAGCTATTACAGTTTTTAGGAACAGGTCTGTGTGCCTTCAGAGAATGTGCAGGTGACCTTGAGGAAGTATTTACGGCCTCTTGTTGACCTGGTGTGGGGTCCTACCCAGCCCATTTGAAAGGCTGAAAATAACGATACTGTGAGCATGGTTTGCTGGTTGAAACAGGCAGTCAATCAGGCAGCCCTTAATGTATACATCCTGGCACATGTGTGGCCACCTGTTCTAGAGTTGTGTAGGTGGCCTTAATTCCTTGGTGACCCATGCATGGGGAGTAATGAAATGCCTCAGAATTACCACCTTGTGGCTCTGAGGGACCACAAATGGAAGAGACATGAAACCGTCAGAGACAGACATGAAAAGATCCATGACAACACAGAAACTGTGCTTGGCCTGAGATAAGGATGACGTTGATGAGATCATAGTCACTGGCTAGGTCGGACCGTGACATCGGGTTAGCCACAGGGTCCAACAGGCAGCATCACGAGAAGCAAAGGGTCCTGCCATGCAGACACTAAATCAGAATCTGAGAAGGCACTGAGGTGGGCCATCCGTTGTACCAACTTCTTTATGGTTTGTGTGACTAACTGTTGCCTGGTTTTCCACTGTTGGCAGAGCGCTGAGGCAGGTGAACAATTACCTAATTAACTGAAGCCAATTACTGAGGTTAACTTCCGGTGCCGTCCTGGGCAGCAGCCTGTCAGAGTTGCTCTTCGTCATTTTGGGTCTTTTTCACTTTTTTTGTATATTTATCGACCTCTTTTGTTATTGTACAGTAGAACAATGTGGCTTTGCAAGTTCTTTTTCCTTTTTCCTCGCTATTGGAGTACTTCTATCATGCCTGATCCCTGTCTTTGGGGACACATATGCGGACGCGACCCAGGACTCCATTGTTTACACGAGAACCTCCGACTGTGTAGCATGGCCGGCAGGAGACTTGAAATCCCCAGGGAGCTGAGGAGGAAATACCGGGGCTGCAGATCCGTGAGGAGAAGAGGAGATACCGACCATATCTTCGGTCTATCGTTATGGGAAATGTACAATCTCTGGTGACCATTGCTCCCTCTTCTTCCATCCACCTCAACACCTCCCCCCCGCCCCGACAGCTCACCATGTCTCCTCAATGACTCTCCTGGCTCCAATCCATTCACCTCAGCCCTCTTGCTCCCCTCCCCGACCGGGGCTCTCTAACAGCTCTCCAGGATCAATCACCATCACTGTGGAGGATGTGAGAAGAGAATTCAGTAAACTATGCCCAGGCGAGGCTGCAGGGCCTTACCACCTCAGCCCCAGAATGCTCAAAGTCAGTGTGCTACTCCGCTGTGCGTTGCCTTCCAACACATTTTCAACCTGAGCCTAAGCACGATGATTGTCCCTGTCCTGTGGGAAAATCATGCCTGGTTCCTGTCCCCAAGAAAAAACACCCTCAGTGACTACAGACCAGTGGCTTTGACTTCACATGTAATTAAGTCGCTGGAGAGGCTAGTCTTGAAGCACGTCTGTTCGAACCATCGCTAGACCGGCTGCAATTCACCAACCAGCCCCACATTGGAGTGGAAGCCATCATCTTTCTGCGGTGGATTCTAGGAAGCAACAAACTCACACGAAACCTGTCAGCATCAGTGGGACTAAGGTGGACATTGTCGAGGAATACAAGTACCTGGGCATCCACATAGACAATAAAGATGGACTGGACCAAAAACCCAGAGGCTCTGTAAGAAAGGTCAGAGCTGCTTGTATTTCCTACAGAGACTCAGCATGGTTTTGCAGACATTGAGTCTGCAAAACCATGCTGCAGATGATCTATCACTCTGTGGTGGCCAGCTTCATCTTCTACGCTGTTGTGTGCTGGGGCAGCAGGGTGAAGGCCAATGCTAATAGACTCAGTAAGCTTATCAGGAAAGCAGGTTCTGTCCTGGCAGTGGAATGGAAGTCTTTGGTGGAGGTCTCGGAGTGGAGGATGCTGAGTAAACTACTCAGTACTATGGACAATGGGTCTCATACCCTGCATGCCACAATGGAGTCATACCAGAGCACCTTCAGTCGTAGACTGAGACTACTGAGGTGCACCACAGAACACCACCGGAGGTCTTTTTGACCAGTGGTCATCAAACTATTTAACTTCTCACCCTTCTACAGGAAGGAGAGTTGAAACATTGGACACTGAGAACACTGAAAGCCAGGTGGTCCGCGCAAGTCTTGAAGGGGAACTCCGCCTGGGCCAGCTGCTTTCCCAACCTTCACCCTCCTGAAGGTTCTATGGACCTCGGACTCAGTCAGTTGCAGTACATAGTCCGAGGTACGTAAGATGGTTGACCATTTTGGTGGTTGGCTCAGAGTTCTCCCTGTCAAAGCGAGCTTAAAACAAGTTCAACTTGTCTGGTAGGGAGGGGTCAGTGTTGGTGACTCCTCCTGGGCATCCCCTGTAGTCAGTGATGGCCCGCAGTCCTTGTCGCATGCGTGTGATATCTGAGCCTCCGAACTGTGATTCCAGTTTATTTTTGTAATCCGCTTTCTGTGGTTTTGATGGCCTTCCTGAGGTTGTACTTGGCCTTCTTGTGGAGATTAAAAGCGGTACTCCGTTCCCTTAATTTATTTCTGATGTTCGGGTTCATCCATGGTTTGTGGTTTGGAAATCAGCGAACAGTCTTAGTGGGAATGCATTTCTCCCCCAACCTGTTAATGTAACCAGTGACATGATCTGCATACACTTCCAGGTCTGTGGTCTTGAATAAACTCCAGTCCAGTTTCCAGCACGCCCTGCAGCTGTAGTGTGGAGTCCTCCGTCCAGCGTCACACCGTTGTCAATGTGGTAGACGTGGTTTTCAACTTCTCTTTGTGAACAGGAAGTAGGAGCACGGAGTCGTGGTCCGACCTGCCGAAAGTCGGTTGTGTGATAGCACGGTAGGCATGCTGTATCGTGGTGTAGCAGTGGTCGAGTCCTTCCATTTCTTGTCAGACATGTGATGTGTTGATATTTGGCATTACCTTCTTTAAGTTGCAGTGGTTGATGTCGCCCGTGATGATGGGGACAGCCTAAGGGTAGCGATTCTGAAGTTTGCTAACTTAACTATAGAGTTCGCTCAATGCAGCGTTGGCATCGGCTCGTGGTTGAATGTACACCACAAGAGAATAGCAGAGATTTGCCTCGGTAGATAAAAAGGGCGACACTTGATTTCCAGTAATTCGAGGCTAGGTGAGCAGTGTTGTGAAAGAACCTGAACGTCCGTACACCAGTCCGGACAAAGAGAATCCCTGTGGTTGCACAGCTTCATCAGGTATCGCTGAGGTTAGCCACGACTCTGTTAGAATCATTGTGCAACACTCCCCCACATGTCCTGCTGAGAGGCGATATGACAGTTCAGCTCCCTTGTCTCATTTGCCAGAGATTGGATGTTTGCTAGGTAGGGCTGGTTTCCATCCCCTTCGGCGTGACCCAACTAATAGGCCTCCTCTCGACCACCACATGTCCACACTATGCAGGTGGGTGTAAAACATTTCTTTCATGTCAAACATTTGATAACCACTGTAGCCAACTACGGCTGTGCACATACATGAATTTCAGATATAGTCACTTGTTTGGAGATGGTTTTCAAGATGCTGGGTTCTTGTCACTGGAAAGTGCCGGCTGTGGTCAGAAGGCTGACAACGGAAGGGTTTAGCTGGTGGAGTGTGGCTTGAGCCACTAAAACCTCATGGCGATCTTGAAAGTCACCCATTTCGGTTGAAGGTCAAGGCCTTTGTGAGGCGTGGGAGTGCGGACATCCTTGGAGGACTCTCTCGACTCCATTACACTGACCCCAGTACATGGGAAACGCTCCTTATGCATGCATGAAAATGCACCAAACATGGGCTAATTATGTGAGAGGTGGTATGGTACCCTGCATGAGACATCTATCATGCTTGTGTTAATTATACAGCAATTGTTGTATTTCCAATCCATAACTGCCCTGGTGATAACGACATACATTAACCGGTCCACAATTATTATTATTATTTTTTTTACTTATTTATTTTACTTTGTATTTATTTTACTTCAATTAAGTTCTCTTGTGAAAACAGTTTCATTATTTGGTGGTCACAGGCAAAGGTCCCCATTATCTTGAGCAAAAACAACTTTGTTATCTTGTGATGACCAGAAGACGATGCTTTCATAACTCAAATTAATATATGGGTATGACGTTTACTTTCCAAAATGTAACCTTTAATCAATGGTAAAAATCAGCTTTAAAATCTACACTCATTGGGTGACTCTGTGTGCAATGATCTCAATGCAGCATTCTAGCTTTTAATTGTAGAATTGACAGCAGACTCTGTGTGTGTGTGTGTGTGTGTGTGTGCGTGTGCGTGTGCGTGTGTGTGCGCGTGTGCGTGTGTATATAAGATAGTCTTCTGGGAGTTGGTCCAAATCCACCCAGGGCCAATCGGTCTCTTCCAAACTCTCTGTATACCTCTCCTGTTGTCCTCTATCTCACGTGCCCCGCCTGTTCTCTTCACACTGCTGAGTGTGTGCCGTGGCTGAGCGCTGGAGCCGCTGGAGTTGAGACGGGGCTGCAGTGGTGGCAGGCAGCAAGAGAGGTTCAGGGAACTGTGATTATCTCTACACCCCAGCCGGTATCTATCACCACTCCTCCGTGTCCCCTCATCCTCCCTGCATCTCTCTGTTAGCGACGCATTATTATACCTATTATGGCGAGTCATGCATGCAACATCTTCCCATAGATATACATCAAATTACGTAGTATTTGAATGAGCGTTGGCAAACCGCCACATTCCTAGCCGATGGGCCCACCCCCGGCCTGGTGGCCGTGCAATCACCACAGACCTGTGTTTGTTTGTTTCTGCCAGGACTTTCAAGTAATTTGTTGTGCTCTGTGGATTTTTAAATTTCAAGCCCCGAAGCTATGAACTTGTATGGGGCACTAGAGCAGTTAATGACTAAAAGGCTAAAACTTAATATACATACACGGGGACGGAAGAAAACTAACCCCTTCTTTCAATTATATGGTTCTAAGAGCAGGACATGACTAAGAATCGGCTGGCGTTCACCCGGGGGTATTTCATTGTCCATTAATCTAATGAATATTTTTTATTTTATTGATAACCATAATTAGATGTATTTTATGACTTTTATACATGTATGTATCTCACAATGAAAAAATGTAAACAAATCAATGTGTCATTGCCTACATCACGATACACTGTGCTACCGGCAGCTCATTCAAGCTTAACAGCGCATGGACATTCTTCACCTGTTCTTATCCTACCTGTGTGATGCTTGTTCTGTCTAATGCCTCCCATCCCCCATCCCCCATCTCCCATCTCTTCACCAGACATGTCAACTTTGCGGTTTGGACAACACGTTATCAAGGCCTCTGCCGTATTCCTGCAGACGGAGTTATCTTTTGCGATGGTCAACAGGAAGCCTGTGGTGCCTGGCCGTATCCTTTCTTTTAATAATTTTGGGATCTGGGTTGAGGGCCGTTGAAGAGCTTGACTTCACAGCCAAAGTCCTACTCCAAGGCAGGTAAGCACACGATTTTTTTAATAACTTCTCCATGCACCCTCCCTTCTCTGAACCCTAAACCAGAACATTCTGTGCTTGATGGGGGGTATCGCTAGCTTAGTGGTTTCCTGGCAGCAATGGCCAAGCATTGGTGATGGTGAAGGTGAACCTAACCATGATCCGAAGGTTGACTCATCAGTCAGTTGTTTACCACGTACAAATAAATAAATATATACAACAAGCTCCCCAACACAGTTAACAACTGTTTATGTTTAAACAAGGGCAAAATATATCAAAATATATGCTAATAACAACAAGTTGGTAATTTGACAATAGACTTCAGTTTCCCTTTGGCTGATATGTCATACAGAATAGCATTTTTTTTATAGCACCATGCTGCTGTGCAATTTATTGAAACTTGCAAAATGTACAATTCACGAAGCTGTGTGTCTTTGGAACTTAAAGAAGACTTGTACCATAACTGAGTTGGACTCAATAAGTGGATGCAATAGCCACTGAATTTCTCCACACAGCACTTGTGATATTGTAATTTTTCTTTATTTTTTAAATAAAATGTGCTTTAATTAATTGAACCATTTTAGAAATTATAAGTAAAAAACGGTAAGTCCATCAACCAAATTTCTGCATTGTTGCAGCACTATTTTGAAATGTTACCTGGTGGCACTAAGAAAGTGAGCATGTTTGTCGAGAAGACGAGGCTTCCAAGCAAAACCGTCAGGCAGCAGCACTCCTCTATATGGAGCCATTGCTTTGTCACAATCGGCAAATTTCAAAATGCCCTGCCCTAAACAATAGGCTAACTAAAACGCAACTAAACTGGATACGTCTCAAAATGTTCCCAACATTCAAATCGTGTTTAGAAGTCTAACCAGAAGTTGGGCCAGTGGAGTGCTGGTGCGAATGTAATGTACATTGACTGTAAAACAAAATCTGGTTTATCTGAATTTTGATAGGTGTACATTGGCGGAAACTTCTTTTTTGGTGCTATTTATTGCATCCCTAATGATAAGTACCAACAACCGTCCAATAGTAAACAGCGCTGAAGAGCGTCCTGCTTTTAAATGACAAGCGAGTCATCAGTTAAAGACACGCCTTCAAGTAGGGAGCCCTCATGGAGATGCACATCTCAGTCAAACCAAGCCAGCACACGTGTATGGAAAAGTCCCTTGTTGGAACTTTAAGGTTGGGGATTACCAAAAAATGTATTTGTTTACATCAAAATGAAAAATCAGGATACCAGTCGGTGCATTTTGATATCCTGACTTATATGCCGAATGAGTATTGGAATATTGCAACAAACCTATGTTTTATGAAAGTAGTCACACAATTACTTGCCTTTATATTTATTATTGTAGAGCAAAGCATTATATACATACATTTGCATAAAGCAAGCATATTTGTCCACTCCCAAGTTGATAAGACGATTAAAAATGTCTCTTCATGGTACATTTTGAACAGATGTTTTTTTAAACTATGGACAATCATGCGATGATCATGATTAAATATCGATTGACAGCCCTCACACATTTATTTAATTATGTATATATACAGTATATATATATATATACAGTATATCTATACTATATCAACCTTATCTATATATATATATATATATATATCAATGCCTAATCCTGCTTAGTGAACATCGTCCTCTCTTGCCATGTTTATTAATCATTGTTTTCAACCAGCCTACCAAAAAAATGGTGCATTAATTTGCATGATTCCCACTGCTGATTTGCTTAAATAATGTGCCTCTTACTCCTTGCTGAATGAAAATCAGGTCTTCTCTGAGCTTAACTTTCTCAAGTGCTTTGGTGGCATAGGGTTGTACTGAGATTAACTGTGGGAGAGAACACATTATAGTTGCATTGGAATTAAATTGAGGCAGGGCTATCAGTGCATTTGGCATATCTTAGCCATAGGTGATTTTACCATAAGGCATAGGTAGGCAATTGCTTGGGGCCTCGTCCGCCAAAGGACCTTGTGAATTTGTGATTTCTTTTTTTTTTTATGTCAAACGTTTTTCCTATTGTCACTCAAAATGAATGATTCAGGGTTTTCCACAACTGTCGATCGGTGAGGATGACCGACCGCCTCTACAAATGATGTCACACGATTACGATGACAATGTGAGCATCTGACTGAATCAGCATTCGATTTGACAGTAAATATAGGCTTCTATTAGCCTTATATAATATAGTCCTACTATAATATAGGCTAATGTCATGCATCTAACAATTCATATAATATGAATAACAATTCATATAATATGCATCTCAATATCTCAATAATATGCAAATCAAATAATGGCTGATCTGTGGAGACGCAGAACTCCGTTCTGTCTGATCACGCACGGGGCCTATTCACATCTGATCATGATCGATAAAGAGAATTAAAACCCTATGACTGATTACAATTTTGAAATGTATGTGAATGATGCGCATCTACTGTATAGAGTAGAAGAAATGCGGCAACCTTCAGTTGAACATACCAAAGAAAATTCACTACAGAGTATAATTTTCACCAGCAAGTGGGTGTGTGTGCATAATCCCTGCCTGTTGTGATTTGTGTTTTTATGGGTATGCTAATGTCCCTAACGCACTCAAATTCCGCAATCAGCAATCCACAATAAAGCGATTTAAAGCGGGGAGTGAAAGGCAGACTCAGCAGTCCGAGTCACCGTGGGTCTAGCCATGGTTATCTGCTGGAACCTGGCCAGGGATCGTCTCTCTTCACTTAAACGCCATTGTTTTGACGTTTCAGGTTTCAGCTACTAGACTTGCTGCTAGAGTTGAACCACAGATTTGTCCCATTTGTTCCCCTCCCATTCACTTTGTTTTGGAAAACGGATTATGGGATGGCCCGCGTGCTTCATGGGGCGAGTGTTCGGCCATGTGATTTAACAATCAACACTCATTGAGTACTGGCAGACTCGTTTTAAATGTAATTTCCTGGTTTTAAGCGCTTCCATTAAAACATAAACACACAGCAGTAGCAGAGAGGGCGTTGTGCGATGCCACATGTTGCTAATCACCAGACATCGTGAGTGAACAAGCACAGCTTGTTTTACAGACTTTTGTTGTGCTGTTGAGGACTGTGTACCCTTCCTCTATCAAGGGTTGAAGTTGTAGTTCGCTTATTACACTAGTTCTCTTAATAATTATTGTTGTAATGCAATTGATGTAGGCCTATTATAAGGTGCTGTATAGGCAAGATATATTACCTGCCTATAGGATCTACTCAAATCTATCAATTGAGTGCAATTTATAAAATATGGCATAGTCATCCTTCCGGTATTAATAAGTGAAATGTGAAAATATCTGTTTCTAGTTTGCTGTACTATATGAGTCAGTTTTGCCTTTAGACAGCTCTCACCTAATGTCAGGGCGTTTCTTCTCTGATTGGTTTTGGGAATCCATCTGTCAATCACATATAGCTAAGCAACAATACAGGTGTGTGAATCCAACACTTCTCAATGGTAGAGCAAGTTGGGGAGGGAGGGATGGGTCGTTTTTGGAGTGTCCTTCCAACTGGTGCCATGGCGACAGCCTCTGTATCCTGCTTTATTTGGTTATTATCATGCACATGATTTTTTGACTGAGAATTTGATTTGACTCAATGATTCTATTCAAGGTACCTTCCTACGCTACTGCTGGCCTCTTTCTGGGAAGCATTTCCCACTCCACTAAACTCCACCTGGTAATGATACTATGTAATAGATAACAATACTGTCTCCATGTAAATGTGGGCCTATCCAGTTAAATAGATTTACACTTTACACACACATAGACAGACGCACGCACGCACACACACACAGTGGACTCCACACTTTTACCCCGAGACAATAATGGATGTTCAAAAGCTTTATCAAAAAGCTATAATTTTGTCTAGAAAGAGCTAAAGATTATACAGGCTACTTGTAATCTTTTCACAAGCTCTGATTTGCATGGAGCAAAATGGGCTTTGCCTGGGGCCTCCAAATCAGTAAAACCGGCCCTGACCTTGGCAGAACTTAATCTCAGCGCTTCCGGCCAGAAGACACGGGGCATTTCAATGCCAGTGAGTTGATCTACCCAAGTAAGCACTAAGTAGCCATGTATGTTAGGAGCCAGGGTGATTGATAGTCAGATGGAAAGAGGCAGATTGAGAAGGCCGTCCTCCTCCAGCTCCAGACATCTGTTCAGAACATGTTTCCTTCCGAAATCATTGTCTCCCACTCAGCGGCTTGGCCCGACCCACGCACGTCTCTGGTGAAATGGCTCCATGGGAAAACACAATGTCTGACTTAACGGCACTTAACACTCAGTCTTTTATTCAATGTTTATTTTCTATGTATATTTTATTATTATTATAATTACTATAATTTTTTTTTTACGATCGCTTGCTAGCATTCGTCAATACTGACACCTTTTCTTTACTCTATATACAGCAAAACACCTACAACACACAATTGGCAGTTAATGTTATGGTAAAAAAACACATATTTCCAACACAACACCAACTACAGTTTCCAAAATGCAAGAATACTTAGACTAGCACTAGTTTCCTTCCTGCAAAGACATTTAGTCAATCATTGCACAATGGTGTACAACATACTAACTGCTGATCATTTTACAGGAGATACATTATTTTACATACGTTCATAAGTTCTACCTTTAAAATGTATATTTCAGTGAGTGATAAATAATTTTTTTTCAGCTCAGCACTTCCTTTTGAGTTAGATTTGAATTATTTATTTGTCCTTTTTACAGTAAAAACATTCAACAAACACTCATCTTTACGTATATGTACAGTGTGCAAAAGGAACATACAATAAGCGATAGAAATGCAGTAAAGGCTTCATTAGCAAAGAAATAACAGATGACAGCTAAAGTTATAAAACTACCGAAAATCTACAATGAGGATGAACACAGTACTGTAAAAGAAAATACAGTCAGAAATGTCTTTCACTACTGTAATCGGCCTCAAGACTCGGAGGTGGCATAGCTGCCCTCCTGTACCTCTTCCAATCCACTTACCCTAAGCAGGGTTTGGGTCCCATCCCCTCTTGGATCCCTAGCACTTTCGTATGTATGTATGTTTGTACGTCCTGGCAGTTATAGTGTGTAAAATAGCACTTAGCATCATGTAGCATGTTACAGTATTGTATCCTAGCTATCTAGCTGTTTACCAGCAATCGGCTAGCTGTTCTATTTAAAAGCAATCTTACTGTACCAACAGTGATATATTGTTGTTTCACTTTCTTCAGACATATGTGTACTTACAGGATTGTAAGTCGCTTTGGATAAAAGCATCAGCTAAATGCCCTCAATGTAAATGTATTTTCATCTACATGGCACCTTATATTCTCCCATGCTATAGGCCGACATCTTTGGAAATATATTTTGATCATGTGGAGCTTTACAGTATGTGAGATTTTGAACATATGATTATCAGTTTTGAATCAGAGTGTGCAAGCAATTGCAAATGTTGCTTTACAAATCTTGAATTTTGGTGGTGAATGAGCATTGTACGAAAAAGAAATTCAATCATTGTAAAAACATTTAAATTTCATGTCTTTTGTGTCTTATGAACAGCAAATGTGTTCATGGTATGGCCTTCAACATACCGCTGTTGTGTTAACTGTGTCTTCAGAATGTTTAAACGCTTTTAGCAATTGTACAAAACTATTCCTTCAAGGATTTGTATCCACTGAGGAGAAAGATTAATTAACTAACAAGCACCTCCATTTCCCTCAAATATTGTTGCTGAGGTGAAGGTCAGAAGAATACATGCAATTTATTTAACCAGAGATAAGAACTTTGCCCTCTTTCGTATTTATATCCTATTTGGGATGGAAAGCATCAAAACAATATTATAATTTTTATCTGATTGATATGTTAAATATTCAAACTCAGATAGTGAGCTCATTGCAATGGCATTTCTACCAAAATTATTTTTTTTGGTTTGGTTTGTTGTCGTCTTTATTTGTGTTAGGAATTGTTGCACTGCATGCATGCACTCAACTGAACTGAGTGGGAGACTTGAGGAAAGGAGACGCCAACCATCCGAACGCTAGGTGGGGAGCTACAGCGGAAGGCACCATATGCTGTGCCACACCAATACTCTCCAGTTTTGCATCATTTTTCCCATTCTCTTTTGTATACAGACCAACTTTCTTTCCTTCATTATCAAATTCTGTGGTGTATACAGCAAAGTTTCTTCTCTTCCTGATAAGTGGCATGTGGGTGGTTTACTCTTAAATTGTTAACCAATGCTCGGGACTGCTCATGGCACTCATGTTACCATCACAGCTTAAAGATAAAGTGCCGGAAAATGTCAGTTCCCTGGTCGAATAGATGGGTGTTAAAAAATGGTATTGTGTTACACTTGATGTAACACAATGACGTACAATTTTCTTCTAGCCTCGAGTGTCTGGTGCCCTGTACATGGGACTATGGCGAAAGGTTTGGATTCTGCAGATGAAGCCATTTCGAAAAATGTCCCAAATGGAAATTCTGGGTGATTGAAACACATTTTTTTGACGATACAAAAAGTGAATTGGTCAACAGTTGTTATGAAAACCACTTGATTGAATCTGGAAATTATGTTGAAATTAATTTGGTGTCGACCCTCTCAAGGTTGATTGAATGCAGGCGATACTACAATGCCAAAATGATTCAGATAATGAGTCACAGATAAAGCACCTGTAGTATTAGTAGTGGCTTGATACCGGAGTGTTCAAGAAAAGCATTTTTTCTGGTGTCCCCGTCATTTCCAGTGAAGTATTTTTCCCCTTTTGAAAATGTGCTCTACGGCCGATTATACTGTCCAATATTCAACATATAGGATACATTTTCTGAGCTTGATTCTGAAGAAAATCAAATTTTCAGAACAAGTGTCAAAGAACAAAATAGAAGACCAATGCATCCTCACTAGTGCAAACGTGTACTCAAGTTAACAAGTACGCATGAAGCAAATCATAAACTATTATAAAAATATAATACAAAATCATAATTTTTCAACATCTTTACAAATTCTTTATATTGTAGTGCCGAAGAATGGGAGTCGGAGGCGGAGTATTAAGAATGGAACTCCAAACTTTATTTTCCATTTGCACAAACCAAACGTTAGTTGCATGCTCTAAATTAACCGGCCGAGAGCTCGGGTGCAGCCCCTTAATTAGTCCGTAGGGGAAAACAACCTACCTAAACAGTTCCCCCACAATATACAGTATTATGTTGATATGTATTTTGGCAACGTTTTGGAGCCGGATATATAATAAAATTGTCAAAAGACTTTTGACAATTTACTTTTGACAACAAAGCCGATTGTGCTGTCATGCATTTTTACAATAATGACCCCCCCCCCCCCGGCAGCAATGTCCCTACATCAAAACTGAAAGGGAAATGTATAGCAGGATAGAACTGCTCTATAAAAAAAAGCTTCAGCTCATGCATGTTGAATGTTGTTTTTGTTTTTTAGTTTTTTATTGTATATTCAACACATATCCACGCTTTACACAAATCATACACTACACAAAACAACAATAACAAACTACATCACAAGGACCTTACACACACCGTCAAACAACAA
This sequence comes from Coryphaenoides rupestris, assembly GCA_002895965.2. Taxonomy (NCBI): domain Eukaryota; kingdom Metazoa; phylum Chordata; class Actinopteri; order Gadiformes; family Macrouridae; genus Coryphaenoides; species Coryphaenoides rupestris. Next base: position 761,353 of record PIJE02000043.1, on the reverse strand, counting down.
TACTGGACAGTAACAATACATAAAGTGTAACACAACAGCCCACAATAAGGACAAACACGGCAGAAGAACAAGAATCCTAGTTCCCTGAGCGAGTCACCCTGTTTAGGGCTGCTATAGCTGCGGCTATCAGCCGTCTGCCAAAGTGAAGCTTCTGCTGCCCAGGGTTGTATTGCTATTGTATCTGCAATTTGTGATGGCCTCTGAGGGGTTGGGAGTGAGGAGACCTTATCTTGGCAGCAGTGTTTGGTCCGGTTTGTCACAGAGAGCATGTTAAAGAAACCAATAGAGCAGTATAACAGGATAGGATGGATGATATTTTGGTAAAGCAGTAGGAGGAGGTGGGGGGTGGGGGCAGATAGCCAATCGTTTCGATGGCTCCTCTTTTGAATGTCCTTTTTGTGCGAGTGGTGAGATGGGGCAGCTTCCAGATCAACAGGGGCCTTAGGATGGTATTGAAAGCAGAGCTGAAATCCAGGATGAAGATCCTGGTGAAGGGGCCCGGGGTCCAGGTGCTGGAGTAGGAGGTGCAGTACGCAGGCCACAGCATCCTCTGGGCCCCTCCTGGCATCGTGGGCATGCTGAAGGGGCTCCAGTTGGTGGGTAACACCTGGCAGGATGGTGGGTAGCAGCAGAATCTCCAGGGACTTCATTATTGTGGATGTGAGGCCAATGGGGCAGTAATGGTTGAATTCTGTGGGTCAGGGTTTTTTAGACCCTGGAATTATAGTTGCGATTTACCAGAGGGTCGGTATTGTGGCAGATGGCAGGATTGGCAGAAGAATGAGAGAAGAATTGTTGAGAGTTCCATGGCGCAGGTCTTCCACACCCTTGCCGGGATGCTGCAGGGCCCCGGGGCCTTTCCTGGCTTACACCGGCTAAGCTGACGCTGTGCGTCCACCACTGGAGGAAGGGCTTCCAGCTCCCTCACACATTTGTCTGAGAAGTCCTGGGTGTTGAAACAAGTGAAGAATTTGTTCAGTTTGGTGGAGACTTCCAGGATCATGTGGATAGGAAGGCTTCCAGGTAACGGCTAACTTATCCTCATTAATGCACATTCAATCATAATTGAAAGAAAATTATATTATTGACCAATGACCACACTTTATAATCACATAAAGTGAAGAGATTATTTCTCCAACCCTTTATAATGATTACAATTCCAAAAACGATTTAATGACCACCTAATCTGCGGTGAGTGCATACAAAACCTTTGGATATCAGGGTTGAGTGTCTTACCTCTTGAACATTCAGAAAATCCTGTTTAAGGAATAACATCATGACGGGGACCTCTAGAAATGTCTCAGAAAATCTGTTTCAATTGATCAGTGTTTATGACATTTAATCAGCAGATGCATGCTGCCGAGCGTTTTTAAATCTGCTAATTACCTGCGATTTCTATCTGACTGTGCACTGTTGGCATAAATCACACAAACTCATGTATTGTTTTTCTGAAAAGCCTCACAGATATACTATGAAAGTGGCTTAGGAAACAGCATGTGGCTCTGTGACATTTAGAATGGTGACTGTAGTACCAGAGGTGAGCGCACACGCAGTTAGAGACCAGCAGTAATCAAAGAGCAGAATGATCAGAATGATCAAAATACTAATACTGCCAAACACAAACCAGCCAACATCACACACACTTGGAAAATATACATATTGCATACCGATTACACTTTTGAGTCATTTTAAACATACAATGACCATTAGTGCCTCTATTTCCAGGTTACAAATGCAAAAAACCTAATTGCTGTAAACAAGACATACATAAATAGTTGTATAGTTTGTACAATTTGTGCAAAACAGTTAGTAAGTAAAACAATCATTAGTTAAGCACAATATTTGTAAGGTTTGTTTATATTACAGTGTGGTTTCCAATTTGGATATTTTATTTAACTTCTCTTTTAATATTATTTGGAGAAAACACCAGATAGGCATGTGACGTTGTTGCTGCTTCTAAACGAACGGTCTTAAACGGCATCATTACTCATAATTACTACATATTGCATCTCGCTGGCTAAACCCGCCTCCAGTAATTCATTTAAGAAAATGATATTTTTTACCCCATTTAAAAAAATTACCAATATTTCAGAAATTCATCAGCTGTGTTCAGCTCTGTGCATTACACAGAGGACACACACCAGAAACACACACGTGCACACACACATAGACAACAGACACACACGCACGCATGCGCACTGTTAGCTGTCCATCGGGTCCGATGATGATGATTGCTGGGGGGATTCGGCGCCGGTGCCACAGGTGGGGCAAGGGAGCCCAGATGTTGGAGTAATGGCGGCAGCCCTCTGGTGATGTTTGGCATGTCTTTTGGTCCTCCTCTGTAGGATGCTGTGATGTATTTGTTCTCTCACCCTGGCACAGGTGACCTGCCAGGCCGATCTATCGAGAGCCAGAAGTTCAATATGGATGTGGTTTATGTTGCATTGCAGGGTGTTTTTGGTGTAGTCCTTGGTGGGGTAGGCAGTGGTCAGACATGCGAATAGTATCACCTACCCAACGAAGATAAATAAATAAACTTCCGTCAAGGCGGTACTCCAGGTGAACATCTCTGTGGCCCAGGGGATGGTGGAAGAGGTGGGTGATGGCTGAGAGGAGGAGATTGAACAAGACCGGTGCCAAGACACTTGCTTCGACCTTCGCACTGTCCCGTAAAGCCCGCAGGTGAAGGCAACTGCCACTCATTGTTATTTCCCCAATCTCCTCCTTCTCAGAGCTGAGCAGTAACCAAACTCCCTCTGATTCCAACAATAAACCGGAGGAGGCCAAAATAGGATTTATGAATATCAGATCGCTTTCAACTAAAGCGCTCTTGGTCCAGGATCTAATTGTTGAGCATAGGTTAGATTTCCTGGGCCTGTGTGAGACCTGGTTAAAACCAGAAGTTTATCTGCCCCAAAATGAAGCTACTCCACCAAATTATGTGAACTCACAACTATCACGTGAATCGAGGAAAAGTGGTGGAGTGGCGTAAATCTCTAGCTCGAAGCTGGTCCTAAGACCAAAGAGCAGTTACATGTTTTCATCTTTTGAGGCGCTTGCTTTTAGCTCCTCAGCTCGCATTAGGCAGAGAGATCATGGCATTGCAGACTCCTTTTTCTTGGCTGTAGTCTACCGCCCTCCGGGCCCTTATTCAAACTTTGTGGATGAGTTTTCTGAGTTTGTGGCTGATCTTGCAACCTACTCTGACAATGTTCTGCTTATGGGGGATTTCAACATCCATGTGAATAACCCATGTGACTCTCTTGCGAAAGCTTTTCTGTCCATTATAGACACATTTGGATTCACACAGCATGTTCAGCTACCTACCCACACCGGTGGAAACACATTGGACCTTGTCCTGACTCGTGGAGTTGAAGTTACAGATTTATGTGTCTCTCCTTATACCTCAGCTCTCTCTGATCCCTGTCTACTCACTTTCCAGGTGGTTGTATCTTTGCTGCTCCTCTTGTAGTTAAAAAGCGGAAAGCAAATGGTTCAACCATGGTTCAACGAAGACACACGCGTACCCTCAAACGTGACTGCAGAAAACTTGAGCGCAAATGGCGCTCGACTAAACTTGAAGTCTTCTACCTCGCATGGCACGACAGCCTGCTTAGCTACAAAACTGCGTTAACCAACTCCAGAAATGCCTACTTCTCCAGTGTCATCAACTTAAACAAGAACAACCCGAAGTTCCTCTTTGACACTGTAAAAGAGCTGACGCAAAACAACCTCACAACTTGGACTCCTCCCTCTCAGCGAGCAACTTCCTGGAGTTCTTTGATCACAAGATCGAATCAATTAGGAAAGACATTGATGCGTCTCTTACCACTCATCCTGAACATTCGTCAGGTGCAGCACCACGTATTCTTGCTGAAGCTACTTTCCAGCAGTTTAGCACAATCTCGTTGGATGAGCTTGACAAGCTAACACAGGCATCTAAACAGACTACCTGTTTGCTCGACCCCGTCCCTACCAAGGTTCTTAAAGAACTTTTCCCAACAGTTGGAACGGCTATGCTCAACATCATGAACCTGTCATTGTCGACAGGCTCAGTTCCCTTTAGCTTTAAGTGTGCTGTGGTAAAACCTCTACTCAAGAAGCCTGGTCTCGACCCCGAAGCTCTTAGCAGCTATCGGCCCATCTCTAACCTTCCTTTCCTCTCTGAAATATTGGAAAGAATTGTAGCTAGCCAAATCATCAATCATCTGACGGCAAACAACTTATTTGAACCATTTCAGTCTGGATTCAGGAGCCTATACTCCACTGAGACCGCTGTGACCAGAGTGGTAAACAATCTCCTTCTTAGCATGGACAGCAATGCAAGCTCCCTGATGGTGTTGCTTGACCTCAGCGCCGCTTTTGACACAATTGACCATTGCATCCTCCTTGAGCGTCTCGAACATTATGTTGGCATTAAAGGCACTGCTCTTCACTGGTTTAGATCCTACCTCTCAGACAGAACACAATTTGTTGTCTGCAAAGATTCAAAATCGAAGCATTGCAACCGAAGCTTTGGTGTTCCCCAAGGGTCGGTCCTTGGTCCACTGCTCTTTGCAATCTACATGCTCCCCCTTATAATAATAATAATAATAATAATAATAAACTTTATTTATATAGCACCTTTCTAGACATGAGTCACAAAGTGCTGCACAAGATAAAATACATGATAAAACAGTTGGAAAACAATCAAACAAGCAAATTAAACAAGGAAGCACAACATTATCAGAACATAAAACGTAATTAAGTAGTACATATTAAAACTAAAATAGACAGGCAGAACAGTGAGAATGATTGACGAGAGGTTAGGATGAAGAGAGGGGGAAGGCTTTCGTGAACAGGTAGGTTTTAAGATGGGATTTAAAAGTTGGGAGGGTATCCAGTTGGCGAATGCTCTTGGGAAGGGCATTCCACATTTTAGGGGCGCGAACGGAGAAAGCTCGTTCTCCCTTGGCAACAAGATGGGACTTCTTGGGCACCTCAAAGAGAGCCCCATCAGAGGACCTGAGGGCACGGGCAGGGTTATAGGGGGTTAGGAGGTCAACAATATATTGGGGGGCAAGGCCTATTCTTGCCTTAAAAGTTAATAGGATAATTTTAAAATCAATTCTAAAAGCAACGGGGAGCCAGTGAAGGGAAGCTAGGACTGGGGTGATGTGATCTCTTTTTCTTGTATTGGTCAGAAGCCTGGCGGCAGCATTCTGGACCAATTGCAGGCGGGAGATTGATTTTTGGGTTAGGCCGGTGTATAGTGCGTTACAGTAGTCTAAACGTGAGGTGATGAATGCGTGGATTACTTTTTCAAGGTCAGGTACAGTTAAAAATGATTTAATTCTAGCTATGTTTCTTAGCTGGAAGAAGCAGGTTTGAACGACTTTCTTAATTTGAACATTAAAACTAAGGTCAGAATCAATAAAAACCCCAAGGTTTTTGGCCACAGTGGTGACGTTCGAAGCCAGGCCATCTAGGCTACGTTTTAAAATGGCAGTGTCACTTTCAGGGCCAAAGAGAACAATCTCGGTTTTGTTCGTGTTAACTGCAGGAAGCTTTGGGACATCCAACGGTTTATGTCCTGGAGGCAGGCCTTTAAGCCGTCTAGGCTGAGAGGGGAGGGTGATTTGATGGGGACATATATTTGGGTGTCGTCTGCATAACAGTGGAAAGTGAGGTTGTGGTTGTGTATGATGCCACCCAGTGGAATCATGTATACAGAAAAAAGGAGGGGACCAAGTATGGACCCTTGGGGAACACCACAGGTGAGAGGGGCTATGGAGGAGGAGGCGTCACCAGAGGTGACGGAGAAGGTCCTGCTACTAAGGTAGGACCTGAGAAGTTCTAGGGCGCTGCCCTGCAAGCCGACCCAGGTCTGCAGGCGGTTGAGGAGGATAGAGTGGTCCACCGTGTCGAAGGCAGCACTCATGTCCAACAGCAACATTATAGCGCAGTCACCGGCATCAGTGGTGAGAAGAGATCATTTGTGACCTTTACGAGGGCCGTCTCGGTACTGTGGTGGGCTCTGAAACCGGATTGGAATTTTTCAAATAGATTATTGGAGTTCATAAAGGATTGTAGCTGGGAGTAGATGACTTTTTCTAGTACTTTTGACAGAAATTGCAGTTTGGAGATTGGTCTGTAATTTTGTAGTTCGGATGGGTCCAAGTTGGGTTTCTTTAGAAGTGGTTGAACTATGGCGTGTTTGAAGGCGGTAGGGAAAATAGCAGTGGATAGGGAAGTGTTAATAATGGCAAGGATATGAGGAGAGACTGTGGGGAGTACTTCTTTTAGCAGTTTGGTAGGTATGGGGTCCAATTGTGAGGTAGAGGATTTCATTGAGAGAATAATTTCGGCTAATGAGAGAGAGGTGATTGGTAGAAAGTTAATTAGCTGGACTGAGATAGCTGGGGTGAAGGAGAAAGGGTTATTGTTAGGGGTAATCTGGGCTCTAATATTGAAATTCCTCACATTTTTCTTGGGAAAATTGAATGTTGGGAAAATTGAATGAATGGGTAGGGGCGGGGTTTGTGATTGAGTATTACTTTGAACAGAGTTCTGGAATTATGGCTGTTTTTGGTGACAATGTTGGAATAATAGTTTGCTCTGGCAATCTTAACAGCGGAATCATAGTCCGCCATAAGGGATCTCAGGATGTCACGGGAAATGTGCAATTTATCTGCCTTCCATTTCCGCTCAGCCTTTCTACAGAGCCTCTTTAAGAGGCGCGTGTCCTCATTTAACCAGGGTGACCTTGTTTTGTGGGATTTCACTGGTTTGCGGGGTGCAATCTGGTCGAGGATAGCGATGGATGTGGTGCTAAAGTAGTCAACTAGCTCGGCTGGATTTTGAGGAGGGGCATTTTCTGTTGGGGGTAGAGCAGAGGACTGGAATAGCGCTGAGAAATTAGCGGCAGTAGTGGAGTTAAGGACACGGGTAAGACGGATGGGGGGGGCGGGAGGGGTGGGGGAGTGGATGGGCAGGTTGAAAACAATGGCCTTGTGGTCCGAAGGAGGGAAGTCAGTAATTTTTAAGTGGGAGGGAAGCACACCCAGGGTTAAAACAAGGTCAAGGGTGTGACCTTTGTCGTGAGTGGGTTCATTTATGGATTGGACCAAATTAAAGGAGTGTGATGGACAGCAGACATGTATGTTCATATCGCCAAGAATAACCAGGTTGTCAAATTTGGGGGTTATGATGGACAGAAGCTCAGCAAATTCATGTAGAAAATGGGCGTTGCTCTTTGGGGGTCTATAGATCACAATATAGAGAATGGGGATCTTACGTGAATGATAAAGCTGAGCATTTCAAAAGAGGTAAAAGAGCCAAAAGAATTTACAGGGGAACATTTAGACGAGACCTTATATATGGCTGCTATTCCACCACCACGACTGCCCGACTGCCGCGGTGCATGGAAAAATGAGTACATAGGGGGAGTAGCTTGAATCAAGCTAACAGTATCTGTCTGCCAGGTCTCTGTTAACAAGAAGAAATCCAATTTATTATCCAGTACAAAATCATGAACAATAAAAGATTTATTTGTAAGGGATCGAGGATTTAGTAGCCCAAATTGTATGGGTGTGGGGAGAGAGGAGGGGGCTGGAGGTGGTAGTGGTTTAACGACAATCAAGTTTTTGTGATTAATGCAGCATAGTGGTTGTGAAAGAGGATTTGACAGTCTGTGTGTAATGGTCTGAATGGGAAGATTGTCCAGTGTAAGGAGTAATGACAGGAGTGGCCGGTAGAGGGAGCTATCAGGAGGGACAGTAGGTGCCTCTGTAGGCGCAGGAGGAGTGTCCGGGAGGGGGGTGTGGCATGCCGACAGTCATGTCATGTCTGTGATATTATTCGCAGCTTTGGCATTAGCTTTCACTGCTATGCGGACAACACCCAAATCTACATTCCCATTGGATCAAAGGACTCCCCCCAGCTCCAACAGATCCAAAAGGTTGAATCCTGCCTCGCTGCAATTAAAAGATGGATGTCCCAAAATAACTTGCAGCTAAATACGGAGAAAACTGAGATGATTATCATCGTCCCGAAACATAAACAATCACAACTTGATGACGTCACACTCTGCCTTGATGGATCCACTATTGCCCAAAGCTCCTGCGTCAAGAATCTTGGTGTTCTGCTTGATCCTATGCTTTCTTTTGATCAGCATGTCAAAAGTATCACCAGAACTGCATTCTTTCATCTTAGAAATATTACACCAATGCTATCCGCTGCGGATGCAGAGACACTCATCCATGCATTTATATCATCCAGACTGGATTACTGTAATGCACTGTTCTCTGGCTTACCGAGCTCTACTACAAAAAGCCTCCAGCTTGTACAGAACGCTGCTGCTAGACTTCTAACGAGAACTAGGAAGTTTGACCACATTACTCCGATTCTCACTTCCCTCCACTGGCTCCCAATAAATGCCAGATCAGATTTTAAGGTGCTACTTCTTACCTACAAGATCCTGCATGGGTCCGCACCATCGTACCTGAAGGACCTTATTGTTCCCTATTGGCCTTCTCGGCCGCTCTGGTCTTTCAGGGGCTGGCCTTCTATCAATTCCAAAAGTGAATAAAAAAATCAGCAGGAAACAGGGCGTTCTCTTATCGAGCACCCTATCTGTGGAACAGTCTGCCACCTGTAATCAGGGAGGCTGACTCTGCTGATATATTTAAGATTTGTACTTTTTCGTTTACAATTTGTCATGCTTTGTTACCCCTGTTTTAAATGCCCGTATGACATCCATTGCACTCTGAACCATCCCTGGAAGGAGGGATCCCCCACTCTGAGGTTTCTCCTCGAGATTTCTTCCTTGTTAATTAAGGGAGTCGTTTCTTGCCCTTAATGGGGCTAGGGCTAGGGGGGTGTCATAAATCACCTTTGGCCCATAACAACCTTGCCTGTAAAGCCGTTTGAGACTGTCTTGTGATTAAGGGCTATACAAATAAAATGTCATTTAATTGAATTGAAGGACTCTGACTGGAGTCCTCCCATGAGGACTCCATCATGCAGTTGCTGCAGGACGGAGAGGAACTTGGGTGGTACCCCAAGTTTGCAGAGCTGTTTCCAGAGCATCTCACTTTTTTGATATTGAAGGCTTTGCTGAGGTCGATGAAGTCTATGTACATGTCTTTGCACTGCTCTCTGCTCTTCTCTAGCATCTGCCGTAAGACAAATATCATGTCTGTAGTCTAGACTTCCGGAAACCACATTGTGTTTCTGGGAGAGCACTTTCCAGCAGTCTGTTGAGCATGATCTTTCCAGCACTTTTCCTGCAACAGAGAGGAGAGGGATTCCCCGGCTGTTCCCACAAACGGCTCTGTCCCCCTTCTGTTTGTAAATGACCACAATGTTCGCAACCCTCTAGTCCTATAGGAGGATCTCAGACTTCCAGATGCTTGGGGTTAGGAGGTGCAGGTGATGTGTGAGGAGGTATCCCCCATGTTTGAAGACCTGTGCCGGGAAGCCATCGGGTCCTGTCCTGTTGTTGTTCTTCAGGCTCCTAATGACTTGGCAGGTTTCAAAGAACTGTGGTGGAGTGTCGAGTTGCAGGATTGGTGGAAGGTCTGGAATTTTATTGAGGATGTGAAGATCAACAGGGTTGGTATGGTTGAGGAGGGTCTCAAAATGATCCGGCCAGCAATGTGTATGGGAGAGCACGCTTGGTCACAGCACTTGCCTCAGCAAAAGTGGTTTTCAGAGTGGGCGGATCTTGGGTGGGACAGGAGATGGTATTCATGTTTTGTTTGCAGGAGTGACTGTATTTCAGCGAAGTTGTTATCAAGCCAGTCCTGGTGACGTTTCCTTGACTGTCCAAGTGCTTACGAGGCTGCACCATGAATAAGGCTGGCCAATCAGTGGATTCCTCCGGAACTTTAACATGTTTTTTGCAAGGAGCCGTCTGAGGTTGCCAGTGGTGGTGGAGTTATTCAGTGCTGAACAATTGAGTTTATTGTTTGGGGCAGTCCTTGGGCGACAGGGTTGACTATCCATGAGTAGTTTGGATCTGACCATAATATGATCAGTCAGCTCCATGCATAACTCGGCAGAACATCCTGTCTGTCCTTTTGTCGGACAATGATGTAATCCAGGAGGTGCTAGTGTTTTGAACGGGGTGTTCCCCATTGGTTTTAAGACTGTTCTTCATCTGGAAGGTGGTATTTGTAATGACTAGGTGATTTTACGCACAGAGGGAGAGGAGCCGGAGCCCATTGTTATTAATTTTCCCCACTCCATGCTGACCAAGGATTTTACTCCATATCAGATGCTCTGTGGACACAGTATGAGTTTGTACGTAGCCAGTGTTTTCTGGATGATGGAGTCCAGAGCTCTGTCCATTTGTGAGAGGAATGCGCTGTGTCATCAGCCTTTTGTTGATGCCAGTGGGGGATTCTGAGATGCGCTGCAGCAGATGTGTCTTCACGGCAAAGCCCACTCCATGGAGGGGAGGGGACCCCTTTCTAGAAGAAAGTGTACCTGCACAGATGTCTGTCAGGGAGTCCTCTCCGTGTAGCCTAGTCTCACTGAGTGCTGTGATGTCAATGTTGCACACAAGCTCAAGGGCCACAAGTGCTGTTGTACGGTGTGGTCTGTCAGGAGTTTCAGTCCTATCCAGGAGCGTGCAGACATTCCACCTAGCAAAAAATATTTATTTTGGTTCTTCGATCGCAAAGACAGATGCTCCAACGGTTGAGATTACCGTCCGGAGTTGGGGGAGCAGACCATTTTTTGACCATGTTTTCCAGGTTCTTCCCCACCAAGGGCTTGCACAGGGAAATGATTAGGGTGATGGTGTGAGTGCACACTCCTGACTCTCACCATCTTCACTCTGCCAGACAGACTTCCAGTGGCATGAGAAACCTCATGACGACCTTCGTCTGGCGGGAGCTGCAGAGGACTGCCGGCGGTCCGATCTGCTGGACTCCTGTGCCTATCCGCAGCTGCAGATTTGAGGTCAGGGTTTGCTCCCCTAGCCATTGTACCTCCCAAGGTTTACCCACATGGCAGTGGGGCAGTGGTTGGTGAAACACCTCGAGAGACCACTGCAGCTCTGAGATCCCCTACTAATTCAGCCTGAGGTCGCGAGATTAGCCATGGGCTTCCACGAGGATGCATTGCAGGAGTCTTGGTGAGGGAGAGGTTATGTACTGGCCCTAAAAAACGTACACACTGCTTCCTGGACCCCAGCTGGGGTGGCCAGGGGCAGAAGCTGAAGGAGGGAGATTGCAGGCATCTCTACATGCAATGGTTCGCTTAGCAGACTGCACTAGACGCATCACAACTGGCAATACAATACAGCAATATGGCAATACAGCCGGCAAACCAAGCGCACACACACGCACACACACACACACACACACACACACACACACACACACACACACACACACACACACACACACACACACCAGTGTTAATTTCGTTAACAAAATGTTGGACGAAAAATATGCGTTAACGACCTTTTTCCCGTGACTAAGACGTGACGTTGACGTCAATTTTTACTTGTTGACGAGACGAGATGAGACTCAAATGTTAGTGGTGGACTAACGGACATTCAAAATCGAATGAATAATTTCTTCTAAACTTGCATGCACCTAGTGCAGTGCATTCTTTAAAACCAATTAAAACACTCGCCTTTTTCAAACTACCGTAACTCTGAGACCGAAATTCCAACGGTTTCTGAAAGCAGAGAAGCTGCGCTTTCCAACCATATAGGGGTATTACGGTAAACCCGACGGGGTTGTGCAGAAGAGTTGCGCAAAAAAGTTGTAGGAGTGGAGAAGCAGGAAGAGACTGAGAGGATTCAAGCTTGTTTTCATCTGTGTTTAGCGTGTTTAGTGGTGTTTTTAGCGTGTTTGGAGTGTTTAGAGTGGTGTTTGTCTCAATGTTGAGAAGATCTGCCAGGAGAAACAGTCATCCCAGCAGATTGGTGGAGGACAGATGAAGGAGATACTGAACACAGTAAGTCTACACATTGTACCTCACATACTTTACTAGGATCTTGACTTCACTACAACTCAACCTTTCAACTTCATTGCAATATTATTGTTCTATAGAATGTTTAATGTTACTTCTCAATGGATAAAATGGTGGCGGTACAGACTCAGCGGGGGGTCGGGGAGGGAGGGGAGGTGTTGGGGGGAGGGGTTGTGGGGGGTCCTGTGTGGGGGGGTGGTGGGGGGGTCCTGTGTGTGTGTGGAGGGGGTGGGGGGTGGGGGGTCCTGTGTGGGGAGGTGACAACAACAGAGTGTGTTTACAAGCTGCCTGCTGAACAAGCAAGTTACAATAGATCATTTCAAACAATGTCATGTTCAATATTTTCTATCTTGTATCTTACTTGTATTGTGATTTTACATCTGATCTGACCTCATGTTATGTCTCTATTACTTTTAGGATGCCTTCTGATGAAGGGCCATCCACAGCACCAGAGAGCCGTCCCGGTCGCGGTCAGGTTCCCGGTCAGGGCCGCGGAGGTGCCGGCGATGCCCGAAGCCGGTCACCGCATCGTGGTGCTTGGAAAACAGTGGCAGACCCTGATGTAGTCCCTCATCTTCCCAGGTTTACCCCAAAAAGAAACCCTGATGTTCAACCCCCTCTCAATGTTGGTAATCCATCACCAGGTGACATTTTTTGGAAATCATGAAGCCCAAACATTTTTTGGAAATCATGAAGACCAAAAACGCCTGGACATTAGTAGAAAAAAGAGGCCACAAAATGGAAACTAAATGCCCAAGGCTCACAATCTTTTGTGAAGTGATGTATTTGTTGTGATTGAATATATTGAATATGTTAAATCTTTTGTTCATGTACATTCAAAGTGTGTTATTCACTAAAAACCTGTTCAAATCCAATTCCGATTTTGTGTTTTTCTGTTCTTACACACTGTTTTTACACACTGTTTTTACACACACTGCTAAAAAACTGCCAGATATTGAAAGCTGAAGTAGTCCTGAAAAAAGGGGCAAAAGCACTTACTCACAGTAGGCCTACATTTTCTGACACATTTACAGCCAAAACAACAAAAGTGGTCCAGGCGGGTTAATGGGGCTATAAGATGGACTATTAAATGGACTATTAAAACTAGACTAAAATGTTCTGAGTTTCTGTCGACGAAAACTAGACTAAAACTAAGAAGGATAAAAATGACTAGATGTGACTAATACTAATATGCATTTTCGTCTCAAGACTCAAGACTAAGACTAAATCTAAAATAGATGCCAAAATGAACACTGACACACACACACACACACACACACACACACACACACACACACACACACACACACACGCACAGGCATACACATGGTAGCTATGATGGTGCTACTTAACTGATTTCCAGTTCCAGGCTGGGGTGGGTGGAGCCATGGGCAGTTGAGGTGTGAACTAGACAAATGTTTTGACATGTCAGCTGGGGGGGTCAATGGGCCCTCCCATGATCGTCTAAAAGATTTTCGAGAGACTGCAACACTGCCACAGGTGGTCATCAATTTGTGTGTGTGTGTGTGTGTGTGTGTGTGTGAGGAGCAGGCAAACATGCCTAAGTGGTATTTTGAATCACATTGATTTATTCTGTGTGGTGTATTATGTGTTATATTGTGTTATATTGTTGCAAGGGAGGAGACATCCAAAATGACCCAAAAATTACCCCTTCACGTGTTAGAGAATTCTAAACAACAAAGATAACTACGTAACAAGTGACAAGTAAGAGTAGCAATACTTTGGCGGGTGGTGAAAAAATTAAGTAAAGTGTAGTAAATGCAGTCCAGTAATATTTGTATAATAGAGAATGGTACAGAACTCTCTCTATGGTGCCATGGTAAAGGTTCACAAGCCATCTTGGCTTATGTCGCATTTCCTGAGGCACCGTAGGGGGTAGATGCGCTGGTGTGTCTTCTTGAGCATAACCCCTGTGTTGTGGGTCCACGTTAGGTCATCAGAGGTCTGTAGTCGCAGGAAACGGAAGCAACTGACGATTTCCACTGGTGTCCCGTCTATGCTGATGGGGGAGTGGGTCCCTCGCTGGTTCCTGAAATCCACGATGGTCTTGCTGACATTCAGATTCAAGATTCAAGATTCAACAACTTTATTTGTCACAGAAACAGGATATGCAGTGAAATGAAAAGTGGCGATGCTCAGCAGAATGTGCAGAAGAATAATATGGATAAGTTGAATTGAAAAGTTGATTAGAATCAGAATATTTAGAATGGTGCAAGGCTGTTGTCCTTGCACCATCATGTCAGCTGGGCTACCTCATCTCTGTACTTCGTTTCATCATCGTTGCTTATCAGGCCGATAACTGGTGTCGTCTGCAAACTTGATCCGGTTGCTGCCGTGTATGTCTCCTCTACTTCCCTCAGTCTCCTCACGGCTAGACAGAATCTGCTCATCACAAGTTGCATGCATTCAGAGCATATCATGTTCTCTGAAAGGAGGCCAAAATACATTTTGTTTTTGTTCTTATTGGATTGTTTCTTTTCTTGAGAGGAATTCACGTTGTTAAAAAAGCTCTGCGGAGGTTGAGCAGCAGTAGGTTTTAGTCTTTTCCATGGAAGCATACGGTTATCCATAATGTATGCGGCTGGACTGTTATACGCCTACTTCCTGTCTGTTTGGAGGAACCCTGTTTTTCTGCTCCATAGAGGAACCCATGATGGACTTGGCTGGCGCAGGCTGTTTATATTGCTGCATTATTCATTTCTTAATTCTCTATTTTGGCCATCATTTAGAAGTAATGTTATGTTTCAGGATACCCAACAGAACAAAATGAGATCTCTATTTTGCGAAACAATCATTCACCATTGGTTAATGAGGCCATTGGAAATACGCACAATGATTTTATAAATAAATTTAATTTCTTATACATCTCAATACATTGTACTAGTCTCTTGAAGACCTGAACTAACGTTCCAAATTCAAATATATGGAGAAGACACACAGAATTGACGGTGGCAGTAAAGCCGTAATGACCACAGTCGCTGTCTTGCAAAGTTACCACCTAAACTCATCAGGTGGTAAAACTGCCTTGAGTGTGTCTTGCTGTTTAATTTACAGCGTTGGGGACCATTTAGTCAATGTAGTGAACAAAGTTAATCTTGGGGAAGGCAAGCTCTGGTTGAGGGTGTGTTAGGTGTTAGGTGGGATACATCTCTTATCAGGCCCAGATCAGTCAATGACTCTGGACTAACGTGTGTAATCCAAACAGCGCAGCCTGGTACAGCTACACATTAATGAGAACATTAATGTTGTTTTTGTGCTTTGTTGTGCATGGATCGACTGGGTTGTGTGCATAGTTCACTTTACGTGACTAACAGTGATGGGACCCTTTACATTTCCAGAGGACGTGTACGCTCCTCAGTGGTTGAGTGGTTTTACAGATAAGATGTTTCAGTGGGAAGTAGGTTGTTTATTTTCTGTGGTCACCCCTTGGGCATGTGAGGGTGTCTGTGGGACATTGAGATATTGAATGAAATCATGTCTCTCTCTGTGACATGGCTTTGGAGGAGCAGGGGGGGGTTGTTGGTTGTCTCTGCAAGGTGGGTGACAACACTCAGGTCTCAGTCATCTCATTCCCTGACCCTGCGTCTCAAATCCCATCGCATGCGATTGGGTTTCTTAAGCTTTTTCCTGATTAACAATGGGTTTTCCTGATTGCCAACACAATGACACAATGACACAATAATTATATTACAGTCCATTCTTCTTCTTTTTTTCATCATGTCTCGTGTTAAATATTTGCTTTGGATGTTTATAGTATGCTGTCATTTTACAAATACATCTGTTTAAATGTGTAACTTCTCCCCGATGATGCTGTAAGAAACATGTATTACAATTCAGCATAGTAATACTTGCATATGAGAATCAAGAAGTGAGTCCACAGCAAAACACACATTATAGGGATTTAATCAAAATGAAAGCATTTACGGTTTACATTTACCAAAACTTTATTGGTCTTTATATTGTGTTGAGTCTGCTTTTAGTTCCAGCGTTGCTGAACATCAATATCGAATTACAACTCTGAGGTTTCTGCCTGCAAATAGTACAGGTTGAGACATCATACATTACATAAGCTGAAAGACTAGACTATAATACTAATACAAAAGCCTTTTTTCCCTCCTGAGCTAAAAATAACTGAGGAGAGCCAACTCATCAGGACAGATATGTTGTTCCCAAACCAGGGAAGCATCATGACAACTATTACAGATATGTTGAATATGCATAACCATAAAAACCAATGCACCATGTTTTAAAAAAGTTTTTAAAAACTAGCACCAAAGTGTAACTTAACTTGCAACCTAAACTGTAGGCCTAAATGTGCAGGACCAAACTTAGGAAGAGTATAATTGGCTGCTTTATTGATCATGGGCAAAATTGCTAAAAAGTTGTATTTTCCTGTGATCCTGAAGATTGTACTTCATTGTGTTCTTTTTTAAACTGCAGTCTATTGTTATAAAAACTAGGCCATCAGTTAATGGTGGCTAAATTGATGTATTTCTCCACTACTCCAATAACCATATACTGTATGTAGGTCATGCACGTAGGAGGTGGTAATGCACGTTACTTCCAGGACATACCATTTTGGTCTTACAATAAGAAAGTGTCTCATGACTAAGTATCACAAAACAACTTGAACATTAATAACCATCACATGTCTTGAAATTGTGACTTGCATGTGCATAACCCCTCTGTACAAATTGGAGATGAAATGCACACATGCAAACATATGTTATGTAAATCACTGAAACTTTTTAATCTTGATTTGAAATTTGTATGCCTCCATAGTTAGGTTTACAATCAACTACATCACGTGTTCGAGTGAAATCTGTACACAATAAATATAAATAATAGATAATACATTTAACGAAATACAGGAATATATACATTCATACAAAATAATTGAAGAAGGCAAGTATTTGTATTTACCTTTGCACTCTGACTATGCAACACATTTTGATTTGACTAATATGTAGATGAAATGGCTCTTGCTGTTTAGTTACACATCACCCCATACCCAACAAGCAAGTTAAGCCAGTGGTTCTCAACATATATTGAGGAACATTTGTTGAAGGAGACAATATATCGCTGTGGTACATTAAGATAAGAATAGAGCAGGTTTCAAGCATTCATAGTTGCAAGGCTAATAGAATAAGTTTCATAATTGCTAAATTGCCTGCATAATTGCTGGAATTAGAGCAGAAGTGCCGTTCTGAGTGCATTACCAACATCTAAGAACATACAATATGCTAAACAATGCTAAGTACTATTAATAATGCCAAGACATACAGACAAACACGCAAGTTAGTGCTAGGTTTAGGAGAGGGAAGGCGGGGGGGGGGGGGTTATGCATAGTCCAGGTGAACTCTGAACAGGTGGGTCTTGAGTCTCTTGCAGAAGCTGGTGAGCGACTCTGACATCAGCCGGGAGCTCATTCCACCACTGCGGTGCCAGAACAGAGAAGAGTTGGGACTTGGCAGAGTGATGCTTGCCTGTTCTTGCTGAAGGTGGTACCAGTCATCTAGCCAAAGTTGAGTGGAGCGGTCGGGCTGGGGGGTGAGGTCTGACTAATGTTTGGAGGTAGGGAGGGCCAGTTCCAGTTGCGCTCTTGATGCGTTGTAAGGGTTTGATTGCGTAGGCGGGGAGTCAAGCCAGGAGAGATTTGAGGCGAGTGATTGGACCAAGATCTGTGCTGCTTCACATGTGAGGATGGGCCGGATCCCGCAGATGTTGTCGAGAGCAACTCTACAAGATCGGCCACAGAGGTGATGTTGGTTGCAGAAACAGCTGGTTGTCCAGTACACCAAGGTTCCTTGCAGTGGAGAGCGCAGCTGGAGACTGGAGGGCGGCATAGGCCAGAATGGATTGTTTGCGTAGGCGCCGATTGGCAATTCCCGAGTCCCCCTCTCACATCAAGGTCTGTGTAGGTTGAGATCGCTGGGTAGAGGAGATTGGGTTGGGCGGAGAGGAAAGGGGTTGCGAGGGGGCGCCGAGTGGAGGACCTTCGATGACATCTGCTATGGTAGGATGTCCTGACTTTAATGGAGTCTAGGCACATGGCTAGGACAGGAGGAAGGAAGGGGGAAGCTGTAGCTGTAGGAATCCTTGGACAGACTCCCGCAGAAAGACTCCCTTGTCTTTGTTTGACCGGGTCTTGACTCCCTTGTCTTTGTTCGACGGGGTCTTCGTTTGCGGGGTCTAGCTACAGCTGACGCTGAAATGCTGCCGCTGTATTAATAGTGTGCAAAAGTGTGCAAGGGACGCTCTTGCAGGGTTAAGCTCCTCCTTGTCGTCAAGTCAATTGACTACGAATGAATGCTCGAAACTGGGTGATTGTTTGACTTTTGGTGTTCTTTATTTTTAAATGTATTATTTGATTAGGGGCGCCAGCCAGGTTTCTCTCCTGGCATTGAAGATAGGTCAGTTGGGTAGTTAGAAGCTTCAATCAAACTTCACAAAGGAATGTACACACAGGAGTGTGTGTGTGTGTGTGTGTGTGTGTGTGTGTGTGTGTGTGTGTGTGTGTGTGTGTGTGTGTGTGTGTGTGTGTGTGTGTGGTGTGTGTGTGTGTGTGTGTGTGTGTGTGTGTGTGTGTGTGTGTGTGTGCGCGTGCGCGCATCAGTGCATATGACACTGCGCTTGCATACCAGCGTTGTGATAGCTCCACTTCTCTCTGCAGCTTGTCAGGACGGAAGGCGTCCCAGCGGTGTTCTGACCTTGTCTAGGTCACCAGCCCCAACTCCCACTACTGCTCTCTAAACATCTCTGTGGGCTAAACAACTAAGCCACACATTCAATTGAAACTGTGCTGTGGTTGGATCTGTGCTTGCTGGGTTACAAACACCAGACATTAAACCCACTAGACCTCTGTCCAATTGTAGTGTTGCTCCAAATGTGTGTGAGTGTGTGTGTATGTGTTTTAAGACAGTTCACTATGTTTAGCTCCATTGTCATAATATGGACCACATGCATGTCCTCAACCACAACACTTACCAGACATACAAGGAGGCAAAAGAGGCAAAAGAAATGGATAGCTGAGAGGATGTTTCACCACTAGTTTGTGTATAATTTGTATGTTGAGAAGCGCTAATCACTTTGCTTTGGGCTTCGTGTCATAAATGTACACTTAAAAACAAGTGATTTTAATGGCCTCTCACGCTGCCTTAAAACCCCATCTCGCAGATGTGTCTGACGCAGATCCCACACGTTTTCAGAGGGTCTGCTGCTAGCAGCTGCTGCAGCGCCTGCTAGCCATGCTACTTCACGAGGTCCAGCTGTCATTATGCTTCTACAGCCATCAATGCAGATCCCCAGGCAGGGCTGCGCACACAACAGCAACCTGGGTAGGCCTATATGTTGTAGCGGGTGAGAGATGCATCTGCTGTTTAAATGTCTCCCCATTCTTAGGAAGTTTGACTGCATTTAGAGCCTTTGGTGCACAGACGAAAACATGGGACCCTCCTGCCAAGTTCAATCTGTGCAATTAATTTTAATGGTGCTGCGTGACACTTCTATCTCCTGCAAATTCCAACTGCAGCTTCCTCCAGTTATTAGTTGTATTTTGGCATTTAGTTTGTATGTCCCTAGACTTGTACTCCAGCTATGTTATCTTCATATCCCGTAATTGCCATGTATACCTTTAGCCTTTCGAATCCATACAGCAGGGGTGGGTCAGTGCACACACAGAGCGTCTTGCACGAGCGGTTTACATTTTATATGTCACCTCTAAGGCTATCACTGTTTACATTAGCTAGCATACCCTGTAAACAGAAATGTGCCAAATGTGTATGGTACACATTTCCAGGTCTGTTGTTTGACATACATGTATATTAGACACACACACACACAAAATAGTTGTTTAAATGGTAAGTGGATTGCATTCATATAGTGCTTTTATCCAAAGCTCTCACCTCACATTCACCCATTCATATACAGACCGTGGTGTCAACAAGGCAACAGCCAGCTGGTCAGTGTCTTGCTCAGGGACACCTCGACCCTTAGCTAGGTGGAGCCGGGGATCGAACCAGAAAGCTTCCGGTTGCCAGACAACCGCTCTTACCTCTTGAGCTATTGCTGCCCCTTTTTTAGATCATGATGTACAGATGTGGATTTGTAGACTTATTGAGGGCAATACATGAGCAGCAGCCTATAATGGCCTCTGTCAAGTAGTTAGTAAACGGGCTACAATTATCACAATGCTCCTGAAAATTCTTGTTGGCAGGATGTCTGTTAACAAAATGTCTGGTGTACAGATCCAATCATTTCCAAAAATGTAGTTTTGATAGGAGGCATCTTTTTAATGCCAGACCTAAAGTCAATGATCTGCATTACAACATTACACAAGAGGACACCATTTCCACGATTCAAAATTCAACATTCCTTGATTGCCATATGCAACAAGTACAATGTAATGCTTACTCCCCATTCACTCCTGCAGTATTCTTCTAAACATACATTCTAAAACAACTCGAAACACGTAGTGAAATAGTAGGCCTACCTAATAAGTACAGTAAAAACTGACAAGAGTAGCACAACTATGGCAGGTGGTGCAACAATGTAGTAAAGTGTCCATGTGCAGTACAGTAATATTTGTATAATAGCATAAAAATAGTAGATAGTAGCAGCAACATGTGATGATGAAGTATAATGATAATGATAAGTGACCAGTGCAGTACAGTACAGTGAGAGTGCCTGCATGCTATGTACTTCGTAGTGTAATTGTAAGTCAACCCCCTGTAAGTCTAGTGTATTTGTATAATAATAACAGTCCAATAATCATATAGTGTAAATCCAATAATAATCCAATAATCCAATAGTGAATGTCTAGCGTAATTAAGTCC
Organism: Coryphaenoides rupestris; assembly: GCA_002895965.2. NCBI lineage: Eukaryota > Metazoa > Chordata > Actinopteri > Gadiformes > Macrouridae > Coryphaenoides > Coryphaenoides rupestris. The sequence goes on along the minus strand of PIJE02000043.1, from coordinate 740,528 downwards.
AATTATAGTCCAAAAGTCCAATGGTCCAATACTCCAAGAAGTCTGATAATAGTCCAATAGTCCACTGATTGTATATTTACCAGGGACGAGCTGCCACACTTGAAGTTGCGCAGTAGCGAAAGTCAGTGTTTTGAGTTGCTAATATAAATCCAATAAGTTTTCCAAGAATAATTTGAGAAAAGAATGCTCTACTACTACTGCTCCCAATTATAGAATAGAATAGAATATAACTTTATTAATCCCGAAGGAAATTATTGTGGTTACATAGCGATACAGTACAACAATACAGTATAATATACAGTATAATGGCAGTACCAAAAACATAATTTCTACAATGAAAATGAGGTATTGTGTGCGTGAATGACGAGACGGGAGGCGAAAGTGTGTCGAGTCTTTCTTTTACTCTCACACAACAAGATACAAAGTACAAGTGGTAGAGAGGCAGCTCGGTTAGTACTCTCTACTAGAACTAGACGTGCTTGGCCCCACCCCACCACGCTACTTCCTGGTTATGCACCAACCAGCTATCTCCTTCCTGCTGGTTCGTTCCCAACCCTTAAAGGAACAGCAGTCTCTGGTGAATGTCTCTTAATTGTGTATCACCACACAGGCCCCCCCAGAATTCACCATAACGAGAACAAAAAATATATATATACTGTATATATACAGTCCACAGTGTAGAACTCAGTGTGGCGGAGGGCAGATAATGCGGCCCACGCAGCTGCGCTAAAACAGGGACATGGTACAGGGCAATGGGGACTGGTGGCAGGGTGCAAGATGCTGGGGCGTCGCGCGAGGCCCATAGGCCTGTGGAGGGGGGCAACCTCGCTCGTGGGGCATCGGCCAGGTCCATGGGTCTGTCCAGGTCCAAATGGGCAGGCTTGAGACGGTCCACTGCGACCCGCTCTGGCTTGCCCCCCATGTCCACCACAAAGTTCTTGGGTCCCGCCTCCAGAACGCGGAAGGGCCCGTCATAGGGAGGCTGCAGGGGGGGTACGGTGGCCGTCATGACGGATGAAAACGTACCCGGCCGACATAAGATCCTTGGGAACGTAGGACTGAGGGAGGCAATGATGAGTAGGGACCAGTGCGAAGGCGTTGGTGCCCTCCTGGGGCCCAATCCGATGTGAGGCGGATCACGGAGTGGCGGCGTCCGGGAGAAACTCACCCGGGACCCGCAGTGGCTGGCCGTAAACCAGCTCGGCAGACGAGGACTGAAGGTCTTCCTTAGGGGCGGAGCGCAAGCCGAGCATGACCCACGGGAGGCGGTCGACCCAGTTGCTGTCTGTGAGGCTGGCCTGAAGAGCGATGAGCGATGGAACCGCTCACAAAGCCCGTTGCCCTGTGGGTTGTATGCCGTGGTGTGGTGGAGCTTCACCCCCAGGCCCTCAGCGACCGCAGTCCAGAGCTCCGACGTAAACTGCGGGCCTCTGTCAGAGGTGAGGTCGGCAGGCGTGCCAAAACGGGCCACCCAGGACCCGATGAACACACAGGCCACCTCCACAGACGTAGTCGATGACAGGGGAATGGCTTCCAGCCACCTAGTGGTCCTGTCCACCATAGTGAGAAGGTGAGTGAACCCTGACATGCCACGCAGGAACCAGCCCAGGCCTTGACATCCTTCCTGAGGCCGGGCCAGACAAACTTGGCCCCCACCAGCTTAGTAGGCCGTGGATGGCGTCAGAAACGCTGTGCCGCCAGTCCGTGTGCACCATGAGGCGGGGTTGGCCTGTGGACACATCACAGAGGAGCGTGGCATTATCAACCACCACATCCTCCAACTGCAGCCCGGTGGTGGCCGTCCGGTAGGCCTGAACATCCACGTCAGTAGCCTGGTCTGCAGCCATAGCAGCGTAGTCGATCCCCAAGTGCACGGAACCTCTCACCGTCCGGGAGAGGCAGTCGGCGACTAAGTTGTCCTTTCCAGCCACGTGCTGGATGTCCATGGTGAACTCTGAGATAGCCGAGAGCTGACGCTGCTGGCACCCGGACCACGGCTCGGAGGTCTTGGCCATGGCGAATGTCAGTGGTTTGTGGCAGGTGGCAAGGAAAAGCCCCAGGAGCTCCTGGTCGAATGTACTGTACTTCCTCTCGTTGGACGACAGGCCGAAGTGGCACTTCGCTGAGTTGACAATGAGGCCGTGCTCGCTGAGCCGTTCGAACAACTGCCGGAGGTGTGTCAAGTGCTCCTCCGCGGATGCGCTGGCCACAAGGATGTCATCCAAGTACACAAACAAGAACGGCATGTCGCGCAGCACATGCCGTTCAGTCACTGAGTCCATCAGTCGCTGGAATGTCTGCGCTGCCCCTTTGAGGCCAAACGGCATCCGAAGGAACTTGGAGAGTCCGATCGACGACCGCCGTCTTGGAGACATCCCGAGGATGGACCGGCACCTGGTGGTAACCACGCACCAAGTCCACTTTAGAAAAAATGGTGGCCCCCGCCAGGTGGGCAGAGAAATCTTGAATGACGAAAATCGCCGCAGGGGCGCCAACCCCCGTCTGCCTTCATGACCATGTGCACGGGGGAGGCCCATGGGCTGTCCGAACGGCGCACAATACCGAGGCGTTCCATGGTGGCAAACTCTCCCCTGGCGATGGCGAGCTTAGCTGAGTCGAGGTGCTGAGCGAGTGCAAGGACCAGGGGACCGGTGGTGGTAATGTAGTGCTCCACGCCGTGCTTGGCCACCGCTGATGAGAATGTAGGTGTGGTGAGGTCAGGTAACTGTGCGAGGAGGTGTTGGTACTCTCCCCAGCGGCAAGCATGTTAGACAGGCCGAGCATCCCCGGCCCCCCCAGTGAGCACGGGTATGTGGAGAAGGAGATGGCATCGACCAAGCGACAGTTCGTGACGTCCACCAGCAGGTTGAAGGCGCAGAGAAAGTCCGCGCCCAAGAGGGGAACTGACACAGTGGCCATCACAAAGTCCCAGCCGAAACAATGCCCGCCGAAACACACCTCCACGTATGGTGCCGTAGGTACTTATGGGCGTGCCATTGGCGGCGTCCATGGGGGGGGCCATGTCCGCCGGACATGATATCCACCGTAGATGCAGGCAGGATGGTACGCTGCTCGCCCGAATCGACCAGCAGCCGCCGGCTCGAAAAGGCGTCCTCGATAAATAACAGCTTGCTGCCTTGGCCCGCGCTCACAGCTGCCAATGAGCGGCGGGCCTGGCGTTTTCCTGAGTGCCATAGTTGCATGGCGGGCGACACTGCTTAGCCCTGGCTCCAAACCTGCTGTGGTACCCGCTGTCACGCTGGTGGCAGGCAGCCACGGCAGCTGCCGTGCTTGCTGCGTCCCCCAGGGGCGAGGTCTGGACGGGGAGCAGTGTGTGAGCGAACTGCTGTCGGTTGGCAAGGAAAATCCTGTCCGCCTCTACAGCCAGTGCACGGTAGTTCTTGGCGGAGGACAGAGGGGAGCTAACTAGCGCAGTACGCACGGGTGCTGGGAGCTGTCGCAGGAAAACATGCATGAAAAGGAAAGAGGGATCTGCTGAGCCCAAAACAGACAACATCTTCTCCGTCAAATCAGATGGCTTGTTGTCGCCAAGGCCGTTGAGTGACAGCAGCCGGTCAGCCTTCTCCATCTCCGACAGCTCGAAGAGTTTTAGAAGGAATATTCTGAGCGCGTCGTACTTGCCCGCAGCTGGAGGGTCTTCCAACAACCCCATCGCCCGGGCTGTTGTCGATGCATCTAACGCCGCCACCACATGGAAATATTTAGTAATGTCCTGTGTTATGCCCCTCAGTGAAAACTAGGCTTCGACGTGCTGAAACCATGGCCGGGGGCTGTGCTGCCAGAACTCGGGCAACTTGACTGCCACGTCGTGGATGCTAGCGTTAGCATTAGCTTCTGGCGCGGCTCCGGCGGCGTTGTTGTTGGTCGACATGTTCTTAGAAACGTCACCAATGTGGGAGTGTGTGAATAACGAGACGGGAGGCGAAAGTGCGTCGAGTCTTTCTTTTACTCTCACACAACAAGATACAAAGTACAAGTGGTAGCGAGGCAGCTCGGTTAATTCTCTCTACTAGAAATGGGCATGATTGGCCCCACCCCACCACGCTACTTCCTGGTTATCCACCAACCAGCTATCTCCTTCCTGCTGGTTGGCTCCCTTAACTCCCAACCCTTAAAGGAACAGCAGTCTCTGGTGAATGTCTCTCAATTGTGTATCACCACAGTATAATGTTGTAAATAATATAATAATCACTAGTAGCACAGAAATGTTGATTCTAAGCATTCGCAAATAACGTGAAAATTATTTGAGCAGTTAAGAAAGAGGTCAAGCGGTTCAGAAATCCATTGAGAGAGTTGATTGTTGAACTTTAGACCATGATTATCTCAACAGGCAAAGGAGATTTGCCCAACAAAGACATGTATGATTTTCTGTTACCTCGCAACCTTTTCCCTCTTAAAATAACCCAAATGTATTATGTTTTTTTGTTATAGCTTTCGTTTGCCGTGTTCCAAACGACATTTTATGTATGAAAATGAAATATAATGCCTTTCCATTACAAATGCAGCATTTTTAAATAAATTACGATGGATTTCAAAACTCGGAATTTTGTAAAATTTTGGGGTCAAATTATTAATTTCCACCTGCATAAATTGGTGCTTGTCAAACTAATCAGATACTTTTCAAAGTGTTGTAGACTAACAGTCCATAATTAAATCATTTTAGAATAGATTTTTTTTTCTTTCATTATTATTTTTTTGCTCGTTCACCCTTTAAGTGGCAGATTAAAGCAGCATCTTTGATATCCTCCCAGAAAAACAAGAGCATCTTGGAGATGCAGGAAAACAAAACACCATTTGAATTAATGCTTTTGAAGCTCCCTTCCTCAGGTCTTTAGACGGTGTCTGTCTATGCACGTTTATGCCTTAACTTTAAACATCACTTTCTGGATATTCTTTTAATGGATGTTGTTCTGTCCATCACACAGACATGCACAGGTCTGCATTATTTATTTCCGTGTATCTAAAATCCAAGGTAGTATAAGGTAGTATAAGCATCTCTATTAATCCACATGAATCCAGTCCATCCCACACATCTGCTGGTTCATATGTTTTTGTGTAAAAGGCAAGCCCCCCCGCCATGAGGGGGGGCCTCATGGCTAGAGCTCTATCGGAAGCATTGCTTTGGCATAGCACGGCATCATGGGTCTATTGGGAGAACAAATTCTGCCAGTGGTAAGCCGCTGCTCCATGTTTGCCTGTGATAAGCTCATCATAAACCCAGGGATTTATGATAACGCACTAAGGAGCAACATTTATTTGTTCAACTATTATTTGGGTTATAATGGTATGCAGAGTTTAGAATTCCAAAGTTTTTTAGATCAGTTGGAGTTTAACAAGACAATGGCAGAAGTTATGTAACTCAAAGCTATTCTTCTGGCACTTCTGATTATTGATAATTTAATTATAATAATAGATACCAATGAATAATGATTTTTAAGGCAGTTTTAAGAGCTGAGTGTTGATGTGAATGTGATGACCAATGTTTTCTGTCTTCCACACTGCTAGCTTTTCTTGCTTTGTTCAATGTACGATAGCGATTGTCTTTGATAAGTCACAAGATGATTGTTAGGGTGTGCTTGTTTGGGACCGTCGGGTGCTGTTGAATAGGAGTACAAGAATTCCCCAAAGCGAGCATCCTTTGCACGCTTTTCGCGTCACCAAAAGCTGGCCACTGCTGCTGCTGCTGGAATACAAAGTCCTACAGTGTCCTGGTGGGAGCGGAGCACTGGTCCAATGAGGTAAAAGGAAAATGAATATGGCTTGGTCCAGGAAGAACGAAGTGGAAGAGCAGCAGAAGATAAGAGGCGATCAGTCTAGCAGGCTCCAGACTTTGTGAAGACTAAAGGCCTATCCATGCTTGGGCAACAGCAGCACTTCAGCAACACAACCAGGCACCAGCAACATCAAACGTGAACTGACGACCAGGGCTGCATATGCAACCTCACAATTGCAGGCTCTAATAAACGTTGACATTTTGTAATGGCTCTATTTGGGCAACTTTTTATTGAGCAATCTATCATCCACAGATGTTGTACATAATGGTTGTCAGCTAATCCCGGATCCAGCAGTCCTATTGTGCTTTAGGAGAATCTCTGGTCGGAGACAGTAGAGCCTGGGCCGGAAACCAAAAACTTAAAGGGGCGGAGTTGGAGATATCCTACTGAAAATTGCACAAGTTGTCAGAAGTTAATAAGTGTATTTCTACAGTGGCCAGTCTACAGTGTTGATTTGAAATCTTTGCAGAAACACAGCTTACTTGTGTTGGCCGAGTTTGTGTTCACTGTTAATAGCCAATTACTTGCTTACAGATTCCTGCCTCCAGTAACATGATTGATTGAAACTAATATGAAGGAAAAGAAAGTGAAACACCCTGTAAACCCAGATTTGACCTGTGACTTGTGAGACGAGCCGTTAGCTGGTTGATTAATAACCCTCGATTGTACATTCAGTGTAAAGACACCTTGTTGCATAGGCTGTGCAGACGTATACCTTGACAACTGGAGCATGTTGAGGTGAAAGGAGAAACCCTGCACGAGTGTTTTTAACTACCGTTCTGGAAAGGTGTGATTGTAATGAAGTGATTTGCATTGGCTATGGCGGAAAAATATCGTTAAAACGTCGAGCCGACTTGGATGTGACAGCGAGGGATGGTCATACATCTATACACATCCAGCGTCGGCACAGGAGAGGACGTAGTGTTGCTGCACTTTGCACCCTGGGTCATGTGGCCTCCCGGTGCATTCATATTCCACATGCAGTCATCTCATGTTAGCCGCAGGCTCACCTCAGGTATCTTGAATAGGCGTTGTTCCGGCCGTCAACCTTGGGGCCAAAAAGTCATGGTCATTTATTGGAAGTGTAAAGATGTGTAATACGTTGTTCTGTGCTGCTTCAGGTGACATGCTGTTCTCATCTAGCAGGGGTGTGATTCTTCAGGATTAATCCGGAATTCCGGATTTTCCGACCTGAAAATGTGACCTGTGCGATTCATGCAAAATGTTGGGGGGGGTATCATAGCACAAATATGAATATATTATTATCATGACTATATTATATACATTCATTTATTTATTGCTTTGGTCGATCTGAGCTCGAGCTCAACATGCCCAATGTTGCCCATTTCCACCCATGCTGCATACCCCGGTCAGTCGCGCTTGAGCTTCAGTGGTATTGGTAGTTGACAAGAAGATCATCTTCATTCAGGGTTGTCACAATGATTCCTTGTGCTATGTCTAAAATATATGACTAAGATGCATCATAATGATAACTTATTTATTCAGGGTCCCATGGCTTGCCATGTTGCTTGTTCACTGTTTTTATGGAATGTTAATGCAACATTTCTCGTGTTTGTGTATATGCAACCTTACCCTGCTGAGAGCCACATGCAACACTTGGTTGAATTCATAGTTGCTTTTCCAGTTGTCCTGAAGTAAAAGGTTCTGGCACAGTCACATTTTGTATGAATATCTTGTGAATGGTTAGAGCTGGGAAAACCATATCATTCTGTTGGGTAAACAGTAGGCTAGTAATTACCCAGTTACCCAGCATTAGCAGCAAACTCCCAATGTGAAGTTTTATATTTTATCGAAGGCTAGAGACTGTCAATCAGTTAATTTGCCTCAAAAGTAATGTTACAGCCAAGATGGCCAGTATCTGTTAGGAAGTTGAAGTGCTGCCTGATAACATTTATTTACATTCATTTGGTCAGCTGTCTTTTTGGACCGGCGTCAAGGAGGTGTCTGCAATATGACGTTATTAGATTGTGAACGATTAAAATGTCTCTACGATCTCCCTTAACAGAGAGGACATTAGTATCGTGCTACAGTGCAGTTCTATCAGTTGCAGTTATATGGCTCATATATGCATCCTAAGTTGTTTTGTCAGTCAGACCCCCTCCTCACGCACCACACAGCAGAGGAGGAGACGCCCATTCAATTTCAAAACTTGGCAATGTTGATAGTTGGAACGTTTTGTTACTTAGAACAATATTGAATATTCGAAAGATATTCAGACTCTGAATTACGAACACACAAAACAAGTACAGCATTACTTGTTGAGGTGTAATAATTCTGAGATATAGGGCCTACAATACAATGGTTAACTGATCTATTCAATGCATGGAAATTGAACCTAATCAATCATGGATTGTGAAGACATTGAGGAATATATCAAACGTGGTTTTACAAATGATGAAATCCTTGCTTTACTCTCTCAGTTGAGAATATTGCACATAATTTTGAAAAGTAATATTGTACATAATATTCTCAATAGCATGTACAAGGTCAAGAAAGGAGGCGAGTTTTCCATAGCTGTGGTCCAAACTTTGTTTGGCACGTTGATGGCTACGATAAGCTTAAGCATTTGGAATCGCAATTAGTGGATGCATTGATCTCATAATTATGATATAGTATCTCATAATTATGAGATAGTTAAGTCATAATTATGAGATACTAAGTCATAATTATGAGATAGTATGTGAAAAAAAGATTCAAGTGGCAGAAATGGGCTTCCATATGGAAACGTGTCTGCTATGACATTTCTTCTTCTCCACCCAATGCGGCAGCAGATGCTATACTGCCCCATGCGGACCATGTCTGCTATGACATTGTGTTGGTGTTTGTTCAAAGGAAACGCCTGTGAATGTACAGCTGTGCAGAAACATCAAGCTGTCAAGACAAAGATACAGAGCTGACATTGTGGCAGCTGCTGTTAGGGGCAGACACACATTTCAGAAGAGGCATCTGCAGGCTCTGAAGGAGCTTGAACAAGGCCTATGAGTTGTCAATGGTTGCAGGTTGCACATTTATTACAAATATAAAAATGAAATCAGTGGAGTCATTGTGTGTGTGTGTGTGTGTGTTTGTGTCTGTTGGGGGCAGGGGTGTTCCCGTACATTTTCCTGCTTTTTTGTCGATTGCCAACCACACTCCTGGTCGAGGGTCTTTCTACATGGTCATTCACCATTTGTTGTTCTGTTTTATTTTTGTGATGTACAATATGTTGCGATGTTACAGTTTTGTGTGAATTTTTGTAAATATCACTCTTAATAACATCATCTAGGAGATATTAATTAGATTACAGGAATATAATAATCTAATGAGCACTTCTTATTTTCTGTATCTTTTTCTTCTAAATCTTTAATGCATATGTTATGTAATATATGTAATATCAAATCAAATCTGTAAGCTTTTTTTGCATTTGGCCATAATTGCACTCATGCTTTAAAATACTATACTAACGTATGCATGTGTGTATCTAAAAATAGTAATAAGGTATTGTTGCACATGTGTGTGTGTGTGTGTTTGTGTGTGTGTGTGTGTGCATGCACAGTTCTTCCTCCAGCGTAGTCTGATGTCCCTCCAAACCCCCGCCCCCCCCCCTGTGTGTGTGTGTGTTCATTAATAGGTCAAAAGCTGCATGGGCTGTTGAGCACCAACTAGTTTCACCATAACGTCTAACCCACCCACCACTAGACGTATGTTGCAGACTGTATTTTTAATCCTGAAAAGATGGACACCGCATGATTCTTAAACGTATAGAGAGAACATTACCTTATTGAGTGAAAATGCAAAAAAAGGACAAAAAGAACCAAATTCTGTCAAACATCTATATCATAAATGTGACGATGTGAAAGCAGTGGGTTCACCGACGGGTATGCTTGCTTGTATATTCCTCTGCTGGTGCTCTATGGTTCAATTGACGTGACTTGACCTGCTCACTCAGCACCAAACTTTCACTTGACACCTTTCTATTGGCACATTTCCAAGTAAACTTTTTTTTCCTTTCAAAATATTAGGACCTAATCGTCAAGTTGTTGTTTCTGGATTGTGAGGCTTCCCAGACTGCAATACGGCCGACCACAATTTCTGATACGTCAGAAATCTACCCTATGTTCTGAAAAATAAATCTAAAACCTCTCGGGCAATTAATTGGCTCTATAAGACACCCCCCCCCCACTAAAACTGCATGGCAAATGACCGCTTCACTTAACAATATATAGAAGCTACATTTTGTTTACAATGAAGTCATATAGTGTCTGCTTGGCATAAGGCAGCACAACTCACTGGTACTGTATGTGTGATATATTATCTTGATTTAAACATGTCTGTGAAAAAGTCTGTATTGATGTCAGCAGTTTATTTAATTTCACATGTGGATTATGACCATGGGAAAAACTACTTTTTAAAGTAAATGTTCACTCAAAGACAGATCGGGTGAAATCAAGTTGACTTTGATTCTGTGTACATTACCACATTGTGGAGCACATTGAAACCTTCAATCTGGACTTCCATCCGACCTACCGGCTTCTCCGCTCTTAATTGGCCAAAGGTTGGCAGTGCAGTTTCTATCACCGATGGCATCAAGCATTGAGTCATTCCCTAATGCAACACAGGGTTCTTCACCCGCTGATCTGCTTTGATTGGTGTGTCCTAATGACAATTATTTCACCGAATTGATTCAACAAATGTGAGCTGTGGCATAGAGTGATCTTGCTGCCTGGTTGTGTTCTGGATGGAGAGTCAAAGGAGACATGTCATTATGAAGAGCGTGCGGTTCTGCTTGCTGGCTGAGCTGTGAGTGTTTGCTGGTAGGGGGCTTGTGTTGTCTTAATGCTCTGCACAACTGTGGCCTGGGGCAGACGTTAGAGAGCCCAGGCGCTGATACATTAGGCATCGTTAAACTCCCGGGTTCACGTCGGATTCTATCCAAAGTCTTACTGCTGTCTGTTCTCCGCACAGGGAACAGACATTCATAACTTTTAACTGTTCCTATTTCTTGTTTTGTTTTGTGACATTTTTTGTGAGACATTTTGGCAACATTTGTAGGAATTGTACAAAATACAGACATAAGGGAAGCCATCCTAAGGAAAGACTCAAAACAAAAATATGTTCTACCCTGACATCAATTGTTTGTTCCTATGGTATTATGTGCCGGAATTTAGTGCATTCTTGCACAGCCACATTAGGCCATGTAGACCCCAATACTACACACATTCTTTATCCCATTGTATCACTCTCAACTATGTTGTCCATGAATGGCTTCAGAATCGATCCACTGCATGACGTCATGTAAACTTTGGTTCAGCCGAGCCACAGGCAACAGGTGTATCAATCAAGGACACCTGAGACGTGGATGTGCTCTTATAAGGAAAATAAAGTAATATTTCAAGATTTCAAGCACTTTACTTTAAGATACTGTAAGGTACAGCTTGATGTGTAAACAAACCCAGTGGTGGGACATTGAATGAGCTGACGTTGCTTCCTATTGCCTGCCAGCAAGAGACTGGCTAACTAAACTACATGTCAACTACATGTCTACTCGTTGGTGTCTGCGTGTGTAGTATATGTATGTGTAGTATTTGTTCTCATTTTGATTTATTGGATTTATTGACGTTTACAAAATGTCTGAATGTCTCAAACTGAACAGCAATTGCAGTTCTGTTTTGGAGGAATTTAATTAAACACATAACCAACATTGAAAAGTAAATCGATGGTTTAAATGTCAAAAGATTATTTGTGCACCAACAATACTGGTTTACATTACGAGTGGAAAGTTGTTTTTAGACATGGAAATGTAAAGTAAAATGTCATCCTTTGTGTCAGTGCCATCAAATTGTTTACTTACTTAGTAGCCTCCCCATATGACTCCACTCCAAATGTTAAGCTATTCAAATGTGAATAGTTCAACCATTTAGAAAACATACTGAGGGTTAAACAAACAATACAGACTACTTAAACCTAACCTAAAATACCAAAGGTCTTGCAGTTTGTCATTTGCACTTTGAGGCATTGAAGTTTTTGGAAGTGTGGCGATTTTTGCAAGGAGCAGTACTTCTAAATGCAATCTTCCACTGTGTTTTCTTTGTAATTACTAATGAATTTGAATGACTCATTTTGCTTGCAGACATGCCCCAAATACCTTAAATGATTTATATCATTGTTCTTTATTGAAAATGGTGACAAACCATTTTGATTTGCATATCGTATGTTCTCTTTGGTGGGATTTAGTGGGGAAAGGATGGCATCTTCCTGCATTACATTTGATAGGCTAATGGTCTGGGGGCCTTTTAAACCCCATGGAAATTCAGGGAAGATGTGCCGTGCAGTCAACTGTGCCTGAAATGTGGCCTCTTGGCAGTCTATCCCTCTGTATCCTCAACTATCTTTTGTCTGGGCTTCCATGAACCACCCGTGTTTTTATTAGCATTTGCAATATTGGCTTCCAGTCTTGGTTATCAACAAGGTCCTTCTATATCTTGTCCCGGTGGCGTATTGAACACTGGATCACTGCTGCTAACAGAAGAAGCAAGTGTTCTACTCATCTTTGTTTTTATCAATGCAAATGTTCTCAAAACGTCCAGCACAGTAATTACTTATTATACAGCCTTTATCATGTCCAATTTAAGAGATCAAGTATACAGTATGCATACACACACACGCATACATACATACATTCATACAAACTTACATATAAACACACACACACACACACACACACACACACACACAACGAGTACAGCCTTGGTCTTCACCCAAGTGTTTGCTGCCACCAGCATCACTATTTACATGCACTGTGTGAGGTGGAATGTTCATTCATTGTGTTTATTTGTCCTAAAGCCCATGAGCACGATGACTTGTTTATTTGCTCTGACTGACAGCGAGGCTAGAGATGGGAACACTGTTCTCATCCTTATGGGGAATGATAGGGCCTGCATCCAATTATAATAAGCCATCACTCTCTCTCCTCTCTCTCTCTCTCATCTCTCTCTCTCTCTCTCTCTCTCTCTCTCTCTCTCTCTCTCTCTCTCTCTCTCATCTCTCTCTCTCTCTCTCACGACTATCCCAGCCTCTCAGCCCATAATGCCCCCATACCTCCTCCACCGGCAGCTCCAATTTCACTTTTTCACGTGAGACTGATTTTTCCTTCCCCCCACCCCCCTTTCTCTTTTCTCTTTTCCTCTTTCATGTCTCCCTCCTCTTCGCCTCACACGGTTTATAGTAGAAGGAATGTGCCAGTCAACCAAATTAAGGTGGATTTCCTCTTTCCTTCAGATTCCTTGTCATTTCCAGTGAAATGGTGCAGCCACCCTTGCAGCCTGATTTGCAGCAGACCTGCCTCTGTTTTTATGATCCTCCCACATAAAGACAAGACAAGACGGATCTTACCTCCAGTGTTATCATGGGGTTTCAGGCCACCATTCGTGTGTGTGTGTGTGTGTGTGTGTGTGTGTGTGTGTGTGTGTGTGTGTGTGTGTGTGGTGTGTGGTTGGTGTGTGTGTGTGTGTGTGTGTGTGTTGTGGTGTGCTCGTGTGCTCTGTTAAAGTGGTTGGGGAGTTCCAGGTAGGGCTGTGATTTCCTTGCTAAGTTGACACTAAGCTGTATTGATCAGGCATAATGAGGACAGAGATGTGAGGCAAGGTAACACACATACACACACGTGCACGTTGCACGTGCACAAATATGCACCCTCTCACATGTGACAGAGACGAGGAATAAAAGTAATTAAAAGTGACAGACAATACAAATAGGTTTTTTCCTGTATCATCGAGATGGATGGTGGTCGCTGTAGTCGTGCTAGGAGAGCAGGGACAGTTAGAAGATGAACAAATATTGAAAGAGGCAGACAGAGAGGAAGGTAATGCAACAAAATGACAAAAAGACAGTGGCCCATACAGGGCCTTCCGTTTTTGAGCCGTGGAGGCCACTTCCTCCCTCGCTCAAATTGAATTACCTTACATTATGCATCCTTTTGCTGGAAGTGAACATTTTTGGAATAGGGTTAGGAATGTGTGAGAATCCATCCATTTTCATCTCTGCAATTGTGTTGAATATTTGACAGATCGTCTTTCAGTATACGTATGAATGCATTATATATCACCAAATAATATCACCATACGTTCAAATGGCATGTTCTTTGAATATGAAAATGTGATGAAATATGTTCCCAGGATAGCCCTTACTCATACTCTCAGATGCATAGGATATTATAGAAATATGCAAAACTACACTTTGTAGTTGAGTGCGTGATGTGGGGCACCTTTACCTGCTCAATAGCCAAGTGGATTCAAGGAATCTTATTGTTATAAATGTATAACATAATTGTAAACTAAAGTCATGGATACAATGGGGAAAAAGTGACATTCAGTCTTTTACCAGATTATTTTATCCCAAACGAGTGAGGAAGGGTGACCAGACAACCCTGTTTCTGGCAGCGTGTTCCTGGCCGGAGCTGGCCCTGTGGAGACAGATTTGTCTCATAATTATTAATACTAATAGGATTCAACTTGTGTCTTGTAAATTGACAGTTGAATGGGCAATGATTTGTATAAATGCACATATATTTAGGAATCCATGTTTCACATTTTGCACAAATCCATAACCATTTTTTTCTTATGTCCATATGCAGTTGTCGCAGTAAAACACTTGATCAACATCAAGTGACACACATGCATTAAATGTTTTGAGACAATCCCTTGAATTTTGAAACAAATATCAGAGTGTGCGATTCGTAGCTTGTAACTACTGATTGATGTGTGTCTACTGAGGGTTCTTTTTGGTGGTGGAGGGGAGGAACTGATGGAACTTGGTCTTGAAAATAATTGTAATATTCTCTGTGTTGAGCCCAAGGAATATTAAAGAAAGTCTAATTGTAACTAATGCATATTTGTGCATGCAATGTAAAAAGATGTTTTCATAAATATTTATGCATTTGTACAAATCATTGCGCATTCATTCAAATATCAATTTACAAGACATCAGATATGTTGTTGCTATATGGGCTGCCGAATTACAAATGTCCCCATTTTTCATCTCAGATATCTGGTCACCTTAAAGTGAAGCAACAAACAATGCATACAGTAGTACTGTATGAACAATAGTTAATCTCAGGACACCATTTGTCATCTAAATTCAACATTAGTGCTCAAAACAAGGTGCACAAGTGTGTTCATGACACGCCAGTGGAGGAAGACGTAGAGTGGCGTGACGTGTGCTGCTGCATGCAGGCGCAACCTCAATCGTGTGCAGAAGTGTCGCTGTGCACCGTGGTCGCCCAGCTAGTGAAGCAGTTATCTTGAAAATGACCATGAAATAGCCAGAGGATGGAACAAAAGATGAGGGACCCCCTGATCTCCTTACTTCTCCATACAGAGTGAGTCTGCACCATCGGTAGAGACTGCTACAAGGCATAACAGCGGTAGGAGAAACCTTTGGCCTCAATGGTAGTTTAGAGCAGTGATTTTCAACCACTGTGTCGCGGCACACTAGTGTGCTGTTAGAGATGGTGTGCCGTGGTGGGAAATTATCCAATTTCTCTTAATTGGTCAAAAAAATATTATTTAGTTACTGCAAATAAATTTGCCATGGTTGAGCGTCTGTGACCCGGGTGGTATTTTCTCGTAATGTTTTTCCGGGTTCAGTTCTGGGGAAACAAAGAAGATGCGTGTCGGATCGTGCGTTTTATATCATAGATATTATAGGATATGCGGGGTCGGGTCGGGCTGCGGGTCTTGTGCCGTCGGGTCGGGTTATATGTGCGGATGGCGGGTTCTGCACGTCGCGGGTGTGGGGGGGCGGGTCTTGAAAATCAGACCCGTGTAGGAATTAATTTTCAGTTAAATGTTTGTTACAATACAAAAGCTCTTATAATGTTGTTGTGCGTGGATTGCACATGCTGACTTGTAAACCTATGCCAAACCAATTTAATATAATTGCTGACACCGAATGAGACATTTTGAATGTTGGAATTTTTTTATATTGACATAATATAATAAGCCGTTACTTAATTTTTTGGACACCTTCTGTCTGCGTGTTGTGTGTGTGTGTGTGTGTGTGTGTGTGTGTGTGTTGTGTGTGTGTGTGTGTGTGTGTGTGTGTGTGTGTGTGTGTGTGTGTGTTGTGTGTGTGTGTGTGTGTGTGTGTGGTGTGTGTGTGTGTGTGTGTGCACGTGCGATGACGTCATCGACGACTCGTTTTTTTTTACTTCATTGATAGAAAGGTCGACTTGAAAAAGCCAGTAGTCGTGCGTCCCTAGTAGGTAGAGCAATAATGACCTTGTTAATTGAAGACAATAGAATTAGTGATGCGTGTGAGAGGTGTCGCTATTAGGCTACAATGTGTAATTTTGTAAGATTTTTGGTTGGTGGTGTGCCGCGGGATTTTTTTCAAGGAAAGAATGTTCCTTGGCTCAAAAAAGGTTGAAAAACACTGGTTTAGAGGGCCCAAGAACTTACCTTTGCGGCACACTGGTTTTACAAACCTGCAAATAGTAAAGATTATAGAAGGAATGTTCTTGAAATGGAAATAAACTAATGGCAGCATGGCATGATCTTTGGTCACCCTACATTAAGACAGAAAATCAAGCTTTCACAGACTCAATGGCATAATCGTGATTAAATTATAACATATACCAAATATTAAAAACTTGAGACTAGTGAGGTACATTTGTTTGGGGGGTCTAGAGCATATTTTGTGGGGGCTTTTGGCCCCTGGTGGCCAACCATGGCCCAACACAGCCAGTCAGACGGGAGATTCCAGATTGTTAAAATGTTATCGGACAGATTTGCACTGCACAGAAGTAGTGTGTCGTCTTGTACACTTGTCCTTGTCAAAAAGGGACATAAGCAGGGGTTGTAAACATGGAACATTTAAGCATGAATCTAAAAACCTGATGTGACATCAGGTTTTTAGATGAAATTACTTTAGAGCAGCATTGGCAAAATGAGCAAAATGCTCGACTAACACGGACGATTTTCAGTGCTCTCTTATTTCGAATCATATCCTGTTCTTGTACCGTGAAGGGCAATGCTTGGGAACACACGCAACATGTATATGCACATGTTTCCACTAGTAACAGAAGTAAACCAGCATTTTGGCTGTAGAATGTAGGTTCTTTCGTGGCTTTTAGAAAGGGGAGCTTAGTCTGCAATGTGATTCGTGAGTAGAGGGAGCACAAAGCCCTTATCCATATATCCCATCAGTGTTCCTTAATACAGCCGATAAAACCAGCTCCTCTCTTGGAGCCCCTCTTGCCTGCTTTCTCCATAATCTCTCTCCACATGGAAGTGTACTCTTAGAAGAAATGGTTCTCTATAGAACCAAAAATTGTTCTATCGCTTGCTTCATACATGGCACCCCTAAAAGGTTCTATATAGAACCCTTTTGAAGGGTTCATTTAAAAGAACCCTAGGGGTTCTTTGAAGCCAAACCAAATGGTTCTATATGGAACCATTAAGGGGTTCTTCGAATATTCTAAAAAGCTTTAAAATAATGATGATAATAATATTTAAGGTTACATTAAATGTATTACTTGTATCTCAATGCTTAATCTTTTGAGTTGGCCATACATTATGCGCTCTACAGATTCAGGAATTTATATTAAAAAAGACAAAACAAGTAAGTTAGCTCCTCTTAGTTATAATACTCATGTGTGTGCTTTTATCATTTACTGAAATTTACACATATCCAGAAAATAGCTGTCTGTGATAGCCCTAAACATGTTAAAACACCATGTATATTACAAAAAACAAAGATTTTAAGACAGAGATTTATTTGTTCCAAGCATAACATATAACATTAACATTAAAAAACACTATTTACATGTATACTATTATTCTATTCCACTCTATGCAATCCTAAGAAGCATACTATAGGCCTACATATGGCAATGTCATGCATTGGGGGAATCATTAAATGTTCCTTTAAGGAGGTGTCTCGCCTTTCTTAGATTGAAACAATGAAAAATGAAAACAATAATAACAATAAAAGGTTGAAGAAACAGGAGTATTGTTGCCAAGCAACCACGCTAATAATATGACATGAGTTGATTGTGCATTTTGAGCACAGGGAGTGGTATTTTTTTGTTGTGGCGGCATGTCAGATTAAACATGAACTTCTGAATGAATGAGAGTGTGTGTATAATGGGGGTGGGGTATGATACATTAAAAAGAAAATAAACCCCGAGAAGGGATTCTAGGGCCTATGGTAAGTTAATTCCTGCAGCCAGAATTTTTACTTTGTCCAGCTGGATGCTGACAAAGTCTGCCTTGAGGGGATTCGCCGAGCCATGGAGCACAATGGTTGGGTTTGGGCTGACTGGTTCCTGTAGAAAGAAGAAACGAGTAAGGCAAACATCAGGGCTTGGCAAACTGAGACCATTCTGGCCTACGCCGCCCTCCAGTCTCTCCACTTCCTGGCTCTCACGGAGACCTGGATCACCCCGGATACTGCCACCCCCGCCGCCCTCTCCACGACCTACTCCTTCACACACACTCCCAGACCCTCTGGGCGAGGTGGGGGAACAGGACTCCTCATCTCTCCAAAGTGGTCATACCAGGTCCTTCCCCTGGAACACCTGACCAGATCTGCACTTGAACTCCATGCTGTATCTGTTACCCTTCCGATCAAGCGCAACATTGCCGTGATCTACCGACCACAGGGTCCTCTTGGCAACTTCTTCGACGAGGTGGATGCCCACCTCAGCTGTTTTCCCGAAGATGGTACCCCACTTGTCGTTCTGGGTGACTTCAACATCCAGCCAGAGAAGTTACAATCACCTGAATTCATCAACTTCTTTGCCACATTCGGTTTGGCGCTCACCCCTTCTCCTTCCACCACAGAGCCGGGAACCAACTTAACCTTGTCTTCACAAGGTCCTGCCGCCACTGCGGGCACTCTCTGTTACACCCCTCCCTGTGGTCTGATCAACATTTTGTTGCTTTCTCCCTCCCCCTAAAATCTCCCACCTCCCTACCTGCCTACGCCTCACATCGTCACGTCCCGTAGGAACCTGAAAACTCTCTCTCCCTCTACTCTCTCTGCAAACTGTCCTCATCCTCACTACCTCACCCCCAACAATTCTCCCTCTTGTCAGTAGACAAGAGGCGTCCTCCACTCTAGACTTCTTCTCTCTCCTCCTTCCTTCGACTCACTCTGTCCACTTAAATCCAGACCGAGCACGAGGCTTCCCTCCACCTCCCTGGCTGTCCGACAACCTCTGCGGGCTCATAGAACAGAGTTGCGGGGCAGCTGAGAGAAAATTGAGAAAATCTGACTCTGCTGATGATCTCTCTCACTACCTCCCACCTCCTCTCATTTTCACCTCTACTGTGTCAGCAGCCAAATCTGCCTTCTATCTTACAAAGATCAACTCTTCCGCCTCCAACCCCAGGACACTTTTTTCATGTTCTCCTCCCTCCCTCAACCATCCCTCCCCTCCTCCTCCCTCCTCCCTCTCGGCTGATGACTTTGCCACCTACTTTACAAAGAAGGTGAAGGACATTACCTCCTCTGTTCACCCCTGCTTTTTCCCCTCACTCCCCCTTCGCCCACCCCTACCAGCCTTACCGGCTTTAACCCCCTCTCCTCTGACAGAAGTCAACAGCCTTCGTGACATCCAACCATGCCAACCACCTGGCCCCCTTGACCCAATCCCATCTTCTCTTCTCCAAGACATCTCAGGCGACATTCTTCCCTTCCTCACCACCCTAACTAACAACCTCCCTCACTTCAGGCCTGTTTCCGACTGCCTTCAAGACCGCCAGAATCAAGCACTCCTTAAGAAACCCACCCTGGACACCACCGACGTCCGACACTACAGACGCTGTGTCTCTCCTATCATTCCTCTCCAAAACACCATAGAATGTGCTGTCTCCACCCAACTATCATCCTATCTCTCCGAGAACAACCTGCTCGACCCCTCATCAGTCAGGCTTCAAAGCGGCGGCACTCCACGGAGACGGCCCTGCTTGCAGTATCAGAGTCCCTTCGCGACGCCAGAAGCTCTTCCCTCTCATCCCATGCTCATCTCCTTGACCTGTCGCCGCTTTCGACACAGTGAACCACCAGATTCTCCTCTCCACCCTGGCAGAGCTTGGCATCACTGGAACTGCGTTATCCTGGTTCACTTCCTACCTGACAGATCGCACTTATCAGGTCACATGGAATGGCTCCCTGTCCAGACCCTGCACCCTTGACATCGGAGTACCCCAAGGCTCAGTACTGGGACCCCTTCTGTTTTCTTTATACATTAGATCTCTCGGCTCTGTAATCACATCCCACGGCTTCTCCTACCACTGCTATGCTGATGACACCAACTGTTTTTTCTTTTCCCCCCCTCAGACACCCACATCGCAACACACATCTCAAAATGCCTGGCCGACATCAGCAGATGGACGACCTCCAACCACCTGAAGCTCAACCTTGACAAGCTTCTCTTCATACCGGGTAAAGACTGCCCTCAGATGGACATACTTGTCACCATCGAGGACATCGAAGTCTCCCCTGTACCCACGGCAAGGAACCTTGGCGTGGTACTGGATGACCAGCTGTCCTGCAATGCCAACATTACCTCTGTGGCCTGATCTTGTAGAATTGCTCTCTACAACATCCACAAAATCCGGCCCTTCCTCACACGTGAAGCAGCGCAGATCCTGGTCCAAGCGCTCATTATCACTTGTCTCGACGACTGCAACTCTCTCCTGGCTGGACTCAACAATCAAGCCCTTACAACGCATCCAGAACGCAGCAGCACGCCTCGTGTTCAACCTACCTAAATTCTCCCATGTAACCCCCCTCCTCCGCAACCTCCACTGGCTCCCGGTAATCGCTCGCATTCGATTCAAGACACTGGTACTGACTTTCATGGCTGTCAACGGAACCGCCCCTACCTACCATCCATCCATCCATCCATTTTCGTCCGCTTATCCGGGGTCGGGTCGCGGTGGCAGCCGGCTAAGCAGGGCCCCCCAGGCTTCCTTCTCCCCAGCCACACTCTCTAGTTCCTCCTGGGGGGTCCCGGAGACATCCAGTGATGTCCAGGGATCCAGCGGACATCAGTTGATGTTAGCTCCCAGGCACTGGCCCTTAACTGGTGCCTTTTGGGAAAGGGTGTAGCAACAGGGTTTTTTAAAAATTGCAGGTGTTTCGGGAATAATCTTTGAGAATATTGTGCTTTCCCTCAAATCTTCATGCACACAAGTGGTTTCAAGGGCGCCCACTGTTCAACACAGATGGGATTAGTGTGTAAGAAAGTGGCAAGTTTGGGGATGAAAGTCTCCTGGGAACACAGAACTGGAAAAGCGGACGATGGAATTCCGCCTATCTGAAAGGCTGAGGACAGGGAATGTTGCTTTTCCTGTATGGCGGGGGCGAAAAAATTAAATCTCGCCTA
The DNA here is from genome assembly GCA_002895965.2 of Coryphaenoides rupestris. Classification (NCBI taxonomy): domain Eukaryota; kingdom Metazoa; phylum Chordata; class Actinopteri; order Gadiformes; family Macrouridae; genus Coryphaenoides; species Coryphaenoides rupestris. Next base: position 719,339 of record PIJE02000043.1, on the reverse strand, counting down.
TCTCTCTACACCTTCAAAGGTAAATTATCCAGTGGACCTCACCTTCTGGGATATAATGGTTCCAACGGGAAATGGCAAAATCCTGTAAGGAGCCACCAATTCTGAGGCTGCAGATCCCTGTACGTCTGTTCTGCTTTTAAACCACTTTGTGGTAAACTCTGGTGGTTATGGTTGCTCCTGTCATTCCTCCCTATCTTAAATGCTTCCAACTCAGCGTTGATGCTATCCAGTGAGACAATGTGCAAGAAATGTAATGCCTTGATAACTTGGCAGATCACAATAGGTACAATGCCCTCCAAGAAGTCGTGCATTAAGTCAGGGGGAAACGCTCTTGTCACATCAAAGTACTCCAGCTCACTAAATGGACGTATGTCTGTTTTGATTATTTCAACACTCTCCCTGAGTGCTTGCAGATGGTACTACAGATGGTAATTATCACACTATCTTCATTCACATGAGACTTGAAGTCTTTGTAGGTGACCATGCACACACGTCCACTGCTGAAACAGCAAGTGAATCCTGCCAAGCTGTGAGCTGACAAATTGTCTGCCGAAATAGTAGCTAGGGCACACTTCAAGTTGAAGTTTTGTCCATTCACACTAATCAATAGTCCATCAGTGTATAATGTATTTAGGTCATAAATGAGGGGAAGTAAAATGTCTGAATACCTTTGAAGCAGTTGGTGTCTCACTAATATGCACAGATGTATGTGCCTCAGTTGTTAGTTGTAGTTTGATTCAAGATTGCCAATAGTGAAATAAAATGCTGTAAGCTTGTGAATAGATCTTTTGGAGCCTAAAGGGTTTACCACTTCAAATTCATCGGTGTAGAGATGTAATCTCACAACATTAGAATCTCCAAAAAAAAAAGGACTTTCTTGAAAAATCTCCCCATCAGTGAAATCGTTCAAAAGTGTACTTGGGGCTTTTTCACGGGTTCTTTGATATGATTCGAAAATGTCCTGCTTCTCCAAATGAATCTTTATAACCCCTTTTATTGGCACATACTGAAAGGTATCTTCATTCCCCTTGCTATTAATGCCTAGAATGTGTTGCACTGGCTCCACTAGATGCAGATTTTCTTTGCTGTATTGCAGCAGTTTGTATTCAGACTGCACATACTCAAATGTAGAGTCAAATACTCTCTCGTTGGAAAGCAAATTGTCCAAGTCTTCGTGGTCTTCTAATTTAAAGCCTGAATGGGTCAAGTGGAATTTTATTATTTCAGAATAATGCTGTCGAAAAAATTGTAGTATGAATTGAAGGTTTGTAACGATTGTGTCTTGTTTCACTTTTGGGAGGAGATGCTTCTCTTGAAGATTTAAGATAAAAAGAGCCACATGCTGTTTCAGTCCAGACAAACGTGTCTCCAAATAATTTCCAGGCAAACATCTTTCGTTAACTTCATCATCATTATCATCAATATCAAAAATGTCCTCTTCTTCAATCTGCTCTGAGTGCTTTTTCCTGACTGCAACTTGCTGGGTGTAAAGCTTCTCTATGCTTTCTATATACTGTATATGGTTCCTAAAACATGGAACAGTTTTGTATCTCCAATTGCATCCTTCTATATTGCAAACAACGCTGAAATCTGGTTGCTGGTTATGCAGTAATTGCAGGTGTGTTAGATATTTTTTCAATTGAAATTTTATGACATTGCAGAATGGACATTTGTAGAAGTCCATTTACCTCTGAAGGTTTCTTTGCAATCAATTAGATGTATGTTTTGGAGCTATTTGCAAACATCATCTTCGGTCCACTTGTCTACCATTATAATCTGAAATGAAAGGAGTCCAGAAAAAAAACTATTTAGCTATTTATTTTTATATGAATATATTTATTTATTTGTGTATTTAATAAAGTCCCCTTTCAGTCTCTGTGCATGGTTATAATATAGTATATTATTGTTCTTACTCAGGTAGCCGAAGTGCTGTGCGTACACTTAACGTTATGTAAGTAGAGACCTGTAAATTAGAAGGTCTTCTGGGCTACAGTACCTAGGAGAGGGGGGAAAACAGATTTAAATACCGGTAAGCCAAGGTCAAGGTGTGGCGCTTGATAAAATAAACTGGCATGACATAGCTAACAATAACTTAACTGTATCCAGCTATCGTAACCGGCCTAGCTAACTGTATCCAGCTAACTGTATACAGATAACTAACGGTTATCCAGCTAACGTTAGCGTAAGTGCATGAGTTAGCGACCATCTGGAAGGTGCATGAGTTAACTACCGACCAAGCGCCGCGACAAGACCGCTTTCCGCCGTTATATTAACAAAATTCTAAACTGCCAGAAAAAAGTAAATGACTTTCCTACATTTACATACCACAGACAGTCTAAATCCAGCTTTTTATGTGCATATTTAGGTGTATAAAAACAACCTCAAATCAGCAATATGAGCAATATGAGCGGCAAGCCTGAAATTATTGCTAGGCGATGCCAGATATGATGATAAGAGTTCAATCTACTGTAAAATCAATCGTTGGTCGGTAACGTTAACTCATGCATTCCATTGAGGGGGAAATTACAGCGCTATCGTCAAAGTTAGCAGCCCAGTTTTAAACCGACATAACATTTTGAGCTACAAATTAATGTAGCCTACATTGTTATTACCAAATGTTCTCTGGTTTTATTCCATTTACGTCTTTAGTAAAAATGTGTGACGTCTCCTCAGGATGGTCGCTAACTAATGTCGTTCCACTAACTGTATCCAGCCTATAACAATACGTTAGCTAACTTAGCTAACTGTATCCAGCTATTGTAACCAGCCTATAACAATAACTGTATCCAGCTATCATAACGTACTGACAACTAATAATAGCTAGCTAACAACACAGTTTTTATGATAACGTTACAGCTAGCTAATGTTAACGATATCAATTGTGAGTGACCCGAAATATTTACCTGAACTGGCCTGGAGGTCGTCTTGATAAACTGTTAGTGACAGTTGGTCCAGTTTCCTTGATTAGCAAACCTTCCTCCGCGAGAGCAGAACGTTGACTCAGCTTTCCCGCTGTTGTCTCAGCGCTCGTGGGTGAAGAGGCAGCGCAGTTTAGATTAAACCACGCCCACTTCGATAGACACGAAGAGGCAGCCTATCTCAAACTAGCATCCACCACTATTTTCTGATTGTAGAAGGCTGAACGAGTGAATGCAGCACAATTTGGTGTAATTGAACACTTTAACTATCTTTCTTTCCCAGAATTATTTTTTAGCGATGATGTAGGCTAGTACTGTTGTATAAAAGCAATAACATACTCATGCTCTGCTGTGAATATTGCAATTATTTGATGCAATTATTTGATGCAATTATTTGTCCTGATATTGTTCTTCGTGGAAAAAATGTATCAGTGTACAAATTCAGTATTTTCTGACACTGTCCTTGTCATTGTCTTTTTCATGGCAATTTAAGAACCATTTGAACAAGAATTGTTCTTTGTTATCATAGGGTTCTATATAGAACCTTTTTTAGGGAAATGGTTCTTTGCTACCAATTATAGAACCCTAGGGTTCTATATAGAACCCCGATGAACCCTTATTTTTTAGAGTGTGTGTGTGTGTGTGTGTGTGTTTCTTTTAAAGCAATCCTAAATGATTTTCTTTTCTTTTCCACATCTATAATTATGCGTCAACGTGGTCGGTTCTCTTGTGCACAACACACACTGTTGCGCGCACGCTCACAGAAGGGTCCACAGACTGCGCTTTGTAGCTGGCTGCTCTAGATAGCATCTTTTAATACCTGCCCGGTGTCTTCATCTGCCTCCACATCTGACAGTTCCCTACAGACCTCTGGGTGGCATTGCACTGAATTATTAACAACGCAGCCCCCCTCACTCCCCAACAACAGCATTATAATTTGCTCTTTGTAAAAAAAGAAAGAAAAGAATCTTGGCTAAAACATGTTTAATAAAAGAATATAACACACAAGAAAACATGAAGAGTAAGAATGTGAGAAATGGGTTATTAATGGATGTGTTTGGATCGTTCGCTGTAGCAGCAGTTAAGTGCGTTAACTGTAGGCTTTCAGGTGCGCTACCTGCACGCGTTTACTGTCAACGACCAACAAGAGCGAGGTGTTGACAAAGGCAGTAATTGAGCCTCAGTGGGATTGTTTAATTCGCTTATTTCTTCACCTTTATTGCATCAGGTGTATTTCCTTGTTCCTCAAATCTCTGCACGTCTACCATTCAGGTGGTGCAGCTCTTACTAAGGTAGGAGAGTGTGATCCCTGTCGCTCAGCCTCCCTTGCTCAGGGTGTGACCCCCTGTTCAGAGTTCACCTGGACTCTGCATAGCTTCTCCCCTTAACCCCCCCATTCCCAAACCCATTCCAGCTCCGCAACCAGGGTTGGAATCCCATCCCTCTCTGAACCCTAGCACTTGTATGTCTTGGCACAAAATAATAGTACTCAGCATTGCTTAACATCTTGCATGTTCTTGGATGTTGGTATAGCGCTCAAAATGGTACTTATGTTCTTATCCCAGCTTTTATGCTGGCAACCTAGCAATTATGAGCACGTAAATTGTTCTATTAACCGAGTATTTATGAATGCTTGAAACCTATTCTATTCTAATCTTTATGTAGCACAGCGATATATTGCCATCTCTCTTTCGACAAATGTAGTCGCTTTGGATTAAACCGTCTGCCAAATACCCTAAACGTAAAAGTAAATCTGACTTCAGGTTTAGGCCTGGGCTGTGTCAGCTGTCATTGTGGCATGAAACTAAAACAACAGATGCTTTCTCTGAACTGAGCTAATGATAACGATGCCTTTTATATTTAGCTCTGTTTGTTTCTGTCATGATCTTCCTTTGTGGATCATCCGCAGGCATCTGCTTCTTCTTTTAACTAAAGTTTGAGTGAGCGAAGCGACCATGACACCGTGTGGCTGTTGTCCGTGCCAGTATTGGACACCTGTTCGGACACACTCATTAGCAGGAACAACTGTGTCCGACACAACCCCTTAATGACACTAAGAGACCCCATTTGTCTTAGTGCAGAGAAACTGAAATAATTGGTCACGTGTGCACAAGGCAAACCAAACTGTAGGTTAATGTTCATAGTGTGTGTGTGTGTGTGTGTGTGTGTGTGTGTGTGTGTGTGTGTGTGTGTGTGTGTGTGTGTGTGTGTGTGTGTGTGTGTGTGTGTGTGTGTGTGTGTTGGGTAGTAGAGATTTGATCACGGTTTAATCAGAATAGCAAAATATCGTAAGAGTGCATTTTGTTTCTTGTTTTGCGGAGAGCATTCATAATATGCGATACTCGTACGTAACAAATGCCCTCGCCCAGCCTGGTGGTCTCCGCTGAGCCCTGGCACCTCAACATCTGGCCCCTCCGTCGCTGTGGTGGGCCCCTTCCTACCTGCAGGAGGCGTGGGTGTGGGCAGCACACAGCCGCTTAGGGCTGATGGCTGCCTCATCCCACGGTGGAGCAGGTTGGGTTTCACCTTTCAGTGGAGCACTATGTGTGCGAGATCCACATTACTTTTACTTATTTATTGCTCCATGCACAATATTGTTCACACGACACCAATATTCTACAACCATGTCAATGTCTTTCCCAACAATCCTTAACATCAGGAAAGATGTTAAACTGAGAAAAATTCAGTTGCTGTGCTGTTGGAAACGCACAACTCCACTCTTAGAATGGACTAGAGCCTTATATGGAAAAAGACCAGTAGTTATTATGTTATTGTGATTGGTAATAACTTTTCGGCCCTGTATAAACCATATCCAACATCAATATCCATTTGGAATACCATTTGGATACCATTTAGAAGCAACGGATCAAGTTACATGAAGCATTGCCCATAAGAGGAACAACAAAAACAACAGAATTACTTTGTTACTACATTTAGGCACTGCACAGTGAACCTTATATTCTATATCTCGCGATGTCATTGATCGGCCTTTGTGAGCTAATGCTGTTGGAAATATGAAGTCATTCTGCTTTATTGTTTTTTGGGGGGGAAAACTTTATTAACACTGAGTTAACTTGGTGCTGGGAGGCTGCTTGACAGAGGCGACACTGTTGACGACAAAATTATGAAGTACACACCTACACCCCCTACCCAATCACTGCCATTGCCACTGCCACACAGGCACACACACACACACACACACACACACACACAACACGCACACACAGGCACACACACAGGTGTACACGCACACGCACACACATACACAGGCACAGACAGACAGACTGAAAGACATACAAACACACATGCGCAAGCACACACACACAACAAACACACACACACACACACACACACACATGGGGGCTTTCCATGTGACAGCTTTATCAATATTCCCTCTCATCAGAGCGCTGTGCCGGGTAACATCACCCAAAGGCCACCGACGCACGACTAACTGCCTCATTAAAAAGTTTGGCGGGGCGGTGGGGGGGCCACGTGGATGACACGGGAGGGATGAGGTTGACAGAGCCGGGAGTCCCTGAGGCAGGGCGCCCCCTGGGGACCGCTTGGAGATCAACTCTCATCGGATAGCACGACCCGCGGAAGACGACCCGGGCTATTTACACCGCAGTCAGACAGGCGGGCAGAGGAACACTGGACTGTCTCTCCTCTCTCTCTCTCTCTCCCATCACCACCACACCCCCCCTGCCCACCGACCACACTTCTAACTTCTGCCTCTTCACTCTCAGTTCCTCTGGTCTCTTTCCTTTGGATTTCTATGTACATCTCTCTCGCTCCTCTCTTAGTGGTGCCACATAGCTGGGCTGGGCACAGGACAGGGATGGCCGACCATGCCACAGAATGCAGAGACTAATAATAGAGGTCCGTTGGAGATGAGATGCTGCAGGAAGTCAAGTTGTACAGCTGCACATGTGACCTTGAACCCCCCCCCCCATATGGTGCAGAGGGGTGCCAATGCGACAAGCAGGGCTGTCAGAGAAGCATAGTGGTTCTGTGGATGATTGCAAAATATTGATTCATGCAATCAGGGTTTCTGATGACCCCTCCTCCCCCCCCCCCCCCCTCTCAGCAGACAGGAATGACGGACGGGAGGAGAGGGAGGAGAGGTGAAAGAGGGAGAGTGGCAGAGAGAAATGTTAGGCATAATGCAAATTCAATAATGCGGGCCAGACCACGATAAAGAAAATTGAATTCTATAACCGCTATCGTGGAGGATGGGGGGTGGAGGCTTTGAATTGTGTACCTGGGGGCCAGACAATGGGGATACAGTGGGCACAGCAATAACCAAGACATAATCATATTGCAGATCTCTCGCTCTCTCTCTCTCTCTCTCGCTCTGCGTTATTTCTGTCATGATGGTGTTGAGGTGGTGGTATGGGTGTGGGGGGGCCTGTGTGGATGGGTGGGGCAGAGCGGGGGTCTGTGTGGGTGGGGGAGAGAGGGGGTTTTTGTGGGTGGGAGGTGTCAAACAGCCTGTGTTCTCTGCTCCCCAAGAGAAGGAAGTGTTTTAGACGCAGAACAACGAGGAGTGGTTTAGTTAGCTAAAAAAAAGGCAGAGAGAAGGAATGCTATTCGCGGTGAGGGAAACACACACTCACTACAAAAATGGGAGATCTCATGACAAAAATGGAAGAGAGATCTCTCTGTACATAAAACACCATTAATAATGTGTTAGAAAGTGAGTGCATGTAAATATATAACCAACCAAACGTTACAGACGGACTGTGAAAGGAGTTTGAGGACAGCTTCCTTCTCGTTCTGTGTTGGCGGAGTGTTTAGCAGATGGGGAATGACAGCGGAGGCTTAATGAGGTTTCAGGAACACAAGCTAACCTGCGCTGCCAGGAAACACATGGGTAACTATTCCTCAATGCTAACACACTCCCACCCCCACCTCCCACAGAGATATGCACATTTGTCAATTTGCATGCATATGGCAGCGCCACCCTCCCGTGAGTCGCCGGTCCCCCCTCCAGGAAACAAGGCACCGTGCTTTTGGCAGATGCACATCGTCAAAAGCAACCTTTTAATCCCGTTTGGCTGGTCCTTCGCGACCAAACTTCACTTATTAAAGTTTGGGTCTGTAATGCCTATTACTTCTAGCCATGGCTTCTGCCGCCTCGTTCTGCTGTGTGTGTTTCTATCACAACCATCTTGTCGCGCTAGTTATAGTGGAGATGATTTCCCGACAAAGTTTTCCAGACAGGGCGAGCAGATGACAGAAGGCTTAAGTGCATCTGTGATGTAGTGTTCTATAGTACTGGGGAGCGGTGTGTGTGTGACAGAGTTTCTTGCATCCATTCCAATGGATGCAAGAAACTCTGTCTGTTGTTGTCCTGTGATGAGTCTTCCTCATGTTCATCGCTAGGATTTGGTGATGGTGGTGTGTGTGTGTGTGCTTGTTGTGTGTGTGTGTGCTGCAGCAGTGAGAGGGTCACACATTAGGAGGCCAAGGCATCCACAGATGCAGATTCACTATCCGCACACCATACTATTAATACATTAAATATACATACCCTGAAAACTCCCAGGTGTTTAATTAAAAAGCACATACTGTGCAATTTCACCTGGCTTTGTGTTCCAATAACTATTCATGGTAATAGCAGGCATTAAGCAGTTCCACATATGGAACAGCAGGTGGATACATTACAACTAAGAGCCACGTACTTCCAACTCCATACTGCTGTGTAACATTACACTATAATTAAACCACAATATTATGCATCGCTATTGCCAATAACCATCTATTCCATTTCAGGCATATACGACTGAAGGACTGAAACTCCAGCCAAGATCATTTACACAGAAAATAACTTTTGCAACTGAAGAAATTGGGAGTACCACATTCCACCTGTAGTAGTTTATTGGGAGCCAGCAGGATTCTATAGGTACGCCCCCCCCCCCCCCCCACCTTGAGTATTCATTGATCGTTTTACAGTTCAATAAAAACCCTTTGATACAGATAATCAAATGTGGTATATTAAAGGTGTAATTGCTAAAATGTTTATGCAGACAAATCATATATATATTTTTTTTTAAATAGCTGCGGAGTAAAAGTGTCATGTGCTTGGTGTGGTTGAACACTGCCGTAACCACATCTGGTACCACTGCAGGTACCAGGTAACACAAGCACTGGTTGAACACCAGGTACTCCAGCCTGTGAAACACTGCAGCAGTCCAGTTGTGATAATGACAACCTGGGCCAAGTGCTGATCTATCAATGCAGGAGACGTGTTGTTCTGGAGGAGGATATTTGTTGGTTTGAATACAGTGCGTTCCAGTCGTTGGTATCGGAGAGGGAGGCTGGTCTGCAGTTGTCTATCTGTGATGTGTTATGAGGTTTTCTGTAGCCGTGGGGTCGGCCGACCCTGCTTAAATGTGGTGGGGAATGAGAACTTTGCAGAATCAGCTTGAAAAAAAAAAACTAAAGGAAAAAAACTGAAAAACAGGGATGACAAGTTACCCTGATTAATGCTAATGGTGTGTAGGGGGAAGGGAGTTTAAAAAGTTTGTAAAGTGTCAGGCCCTAGTTTTGAGAATGTAACTGTTTTAACTAATGGTGTTTTTCCACAATTGTTTCCGTTTTTCCTTTCATGTGTTCTGAGAAACGTTTCCTGGCTCTCTCTGGGACTACAAAGCTGCCACAGGCATTATGCTGTTATGCCGTTGAATGGCACATATTGAGGTTACACATGGAAACATCCCACTCTCATCCATGTTCTATCATATTAAAGAGTGCCTTCCCCGAAGGTAAATTGTGCTCGAGTGGATAGATTACACAACAGCACTATAGCACTTGCAATAGCAGGCACTTGAACATTTATCGGAACCATTGTAAGATATGGTTTGAAAGTTTAAAAGAAAATCTCATTTGAATGGTTTTTCTGGCTTTGCTATTTTCATCTTCCTTAAGAGACATGTGTTTTGAGATTATTTGAGTATCTTCCTAAAATGTGAATATGCCGTTTCTTCCATGGATGATCTAAACACACACATGCATGCTTGATCTCCAGGATGCTTTGTAGGCATGAGCAGCCCAATGAGTGAAGAACACTTCCAGATGACAGTCCATTATAATCTATATGCTTTTGCTCATTTGTAAATGTGGTTCTAGTGGTTCCAGCATATGTATAGAACTGACCATGCATCATATTCCATTCCACATATCAAATTCTTATCTCTTTGCTCAACAGTTGTCAACCAATAAGAAGCAACAAATAACCCAACATCACCCAACAGTCCTTTTGAAGACCTCTGCTTACGCACTCGTACAGCTGCTCATACGCTGATACGACTACAGGCTGCCGTTAACACACCACCTCCTCCACCACTCTCGCCCACTTTTCCATACGCTATTCAGCAGCAGGCGCTGGTGAGGAGGGTAAATATCTGTATTATACAACAGTATAACTCTGATATAATGGTTGCTCCTTCTCCCGAGGGGGATTCTTCTGCTGCCCGCCCACTGCCGTTCAGACACGGCTGCTTGGCTGAGCAACAGAACCATTCCACCCAACACAAGCGCCTTGCTTTTTGTAATACATGCCTTAATGAAAATGATCCTCATTATAATGTAAAATTTGGTTTCTTTTTTTTATTAAATGCAGTCATATGACTATTATAGAAATGTATTAGGTTAAGACCTATGACTTGCTCGTCAAATTATTTATTATAGTCCTTTAGTAGCTTTGCTGCGGTTGAACCAAGTCCTTTAAATGAAATATGTCACTCATGATAAGCCCTTTATTTTCCACATGTCTTTCCTGGAAAGGCCATGCAAAGCAACAGGATTATTTAAGCTATCGTTGGCATGTAATCATGTCTGTCAGGTACCGGAGTGATGTGGCAAAAGGGGAAAGGAGCCAAACGCAGGCAGTCGGTTGAACTTTTTAATAAAATAAACAAATAAATAAATAAATAACTGAGATATAACTGGGCACGGCAAAAAACTGGACTCACTACGGCTGGAGACAAGGACATGAACCAGGATACCACAAACAGTGACAACGAACTGACGAAGGAAACACAGGATTGGGGCAGGTATAAATAGGGAGAAACTAATCAGGGAAGTGGAGACGGGTGGGACAATCAAGTGTGGGGAAACAACACAAAATAGACACGTGGTAAATAATAACCCTTCAGTCCAGCAGGGGGTGCAAAAGAAACAAAACATAACTCAATTGACGGGCACAGAGACAGACCGTGACACATGTCCACATCCAGACCATATGAAACATTGTTATAAAAGGGGTTAACCCTAACCCTCCATACAAACGCATACCGTACATCGCCCTAACCTACAGTATTATACTGTATTATAGTATCTCCATCCTCACGATGGAGATACTATAATACAGCTCATGTTTCTTATCAGAGGTTAATTATTGGCGAAACATCTTCTCTGTGGCACCAGTCCTCTGTAATGGCTTGCTCGCCACAACTTTTAGTCCAGGAACTCGACACATTGCAACAGCGTGTTTTGCTGTCTCTGCAACTTCCGCCCTGACAGCATAATGGCTCTCCCTGCATGCCAGCATCTGCCGGTGACAGACATAATTAGCCGCTGTGTGGCTGGAACGCGGGGACAACAGTCACCTGCAGGGTTAAGCAGAGTTCAGCACCGAAGGGAAAGTAACGGGGTCATCCAGAAAGGTGACAGCCATTCTCTTAACCCCCTCGTTCTCCTGTGACCCGACCTCCCCAAGCCTAATCATGTAATTATATCTCATCTCCCTCGGCATGGCTATATGAACGGATGAAGCCACAGCTCTTATTTTATATATATATATATATATATATATATATATATCACACATGCGCGCACAGACACAGAGTAATTTGATCGTAAATGACGGTTTATTTTACGTAACTTACCTTTACCATTAGCTAGCTCCACCTCTCTGGAGAACTAAGAAGGAGGTTTTAATCTTAGTGTCTCATTAAGGCTTAAATTAAAATAATAAGTAGGCCAGACTTCTAGGCATGTCGGTGACTCATTCCACTTTTTTCAAAGCTTAAATCATGCAATTCAGCCCCTTTGATCAGTAATTGTTGGCAACTCTGCCACAATTAATTGATTACTCTCGGGAAAAGGGGGGATATGGAAACATTTTTGTTTTGTACTTAATATTGCCGAAATTGAACAAAAAAAGACCAACATAATCATAGTCATTGTTCTGCCAATGGTGGATGTGAGACATGTAACTTTTATGAAGTAAGGTTGCCTCTGGATACCTGAAAGCAAAAGCAGAATGTTGCTATCCCATGGGTACCTCTCACAAGCTGTTGGAATCCTGTGTTTTTTCCCCCCTTTGGACCCCTAAGGCCCTTGTTAAAGTAGTTCCACAGGGAGCCATCATCCACTTGGCAGGTGGAGGAAAAAAGAAAGCAAATTATATAACTGGAGACTTGAAGCTTGTCACGTTGTTAAAGCCTGTCAGTTTTCTGCCACCAGATGCTACGGGAGCCTTGCCCAAGTTAAAGACAATGTTCCTTTGTTTTATTATGCTTTTCATTTGTTTGATGGATCAAGCAATCGCATGATGTTCTCAATCCCCAATTCAGTTTGATAAAAGTAATCCCTATATATAGAATAGAATACATACTGTTCTTGTGTTTCAAGTCAAATTAGTTGTGAAATTCTGCTTATGTAATTTGAGAAAGTGTTGATCTGTCATGTAATATTTGCTATTTCTTTTTAGTAATAACTGGAGGCCAATTATTTCCATGCCTGCCTTGTACAGCTTCTCGATGCACAGTTGTAATCAACAGTGACAATGTGGCTGTGGCTGTTTCATAAAAACATGCACAGCCTACAGCTACAGCAACCCTGGTGGTATTTCAAGAAAGATTTGTTTAGTTCTATGAACATATAGGCAGGCTACATTATGCTATGGGACATGTTGTATATTATTATTAGTTGTTGGGATGGGAACAACACCGATTTGGCTGTCATTTGACCTACTTTGAATAGAGTTTTTCATTCTAGTGCATCTCTAGTGTCTCTAATGTCATCTCTAGGCCGACCTCAGGTCTCTGAGGTCGGCGGACCACTCTCTCCTCACTGTCCCCAAGACTAGACTGAAACAGAGGGGGGACAGGGCTTTCGCCGTTGTGGCCCCCAAACTCTGGAACGAGTTGCCTTTGCACATCAGGCTTGCCCCCACACTGCCCATTTTCAAGTCCCACCTCAAAACGCATCTATTTTCCCTGCCATTTTAGTACCACGTATTTTAGTTGTATAACTTCTCTTGAATTATTTATTATTTTCTTTGTTCTTGATTTGTTTTGTTACTGTTTTTACTGTTTTTCAAATTGTGTTTGACTCAATGTAAAGCACTTTGGGTCAACTTCGTTGTTTTTAAATGTTGGATTGGATTGGATTGGATGTCATGTTGTATGCAACATGACATGAATTGCAAAAAAGGATTACTACTAACGAGGTCTGGCATTCATCGTGTGAATACATGGACTACAGTTAAAAGATACATTTGTGATTGTTTTGAGCAGTTTGCTGCTAGTCATCCATCTATAGAATGAAACTCTTGGAAGTGGTGTCTCCTGGTGTGTGTTCATGTTGCTAGAGCAAAGTAAGAGACTTGGTGGGCAGGGGGCAAGAAGCACTATGAGGCCAATAGGATTGCTCCTTAAAAAAAACAACATGCATACAAACCTGAAACATGGCTATGGGAAGGCATTAAAACATTTTGGTTGCTTCAATTGGTAGCGTTGAGTTGGAAAAGCCGGGATCTTAAGGTTTTACTTGCATTAGTTGGATTTGTTGTCTGCATTGCTGGAATAGAGGAGTTGGCCTGCTACTTAATCTGCATTTCGTGGCCAGTTATAGCGATTCTGCCCTTTATAATGTTTCATTATATGCTAAATAATACATCCACAGAGCTTTTAGAAAGCCGCATAATTCAAGTATCACTGTTCCTAAAAAAACTAACGGATTGTGAATTAATCATTAAAAAGAAATGCTGACAGACCCAAAATGAATGTTACATGTAGGATGATATTTGGATTACACTCAACCATGAAATATGCTGTTTGTTGTCAATGTTATAGCACCTTTAAATATGCAGTATTCACAGTTGTTTGGACATGCCAAATGTATTAATAGCTGATGAAAAGTGCAGTTACTAAATAAAAAAAAAGTAATACGTTCATTAAAAAATAGTGAACTTGGTTTGATTAGCACAGTACTGCATTATAGTTCCCTCTTCTAACGAGGCTTGTGAGCAGTGCCGGCTCAGCAATAGGGGGGCGCTGGGCCACCGCCCCCATCGCAATTTCTAGAGAAGAAGTCTACTTAAACACGTTAAACATAATGTGAGAACCATGAAGTGGAGAGACTGGAGGGCGGCGTGGGCCAGAATGGTCTCAGTTTTCTTAACCGCCAATTGGCAATTGCAGAGTCCCCCTCTCACATCAAGGTCTGTGTAGATTGAGATCGCTGGGTAGAGGAGAGGAGGGCCTTCAGCGACATCTGCTGCGGTAGGATGTCCTGACTTCCTGGTTGATGCCTGCCGGAATAATGTATGGGTGTCAGTATCTTTTTGCAATGACGTGACCAAAAGCTGCTCGAATTGGTGGCTTTTCATCTTTACCTAGGGGTGCTGTGAATCTTCCTAGAACCCGCCCACTTTTATTGGCAGCGAATCTATCACTTTCATGTTGGTGTTCTGATTTGATTGGACAATTCTCAACACAAGGGAGTACGCAAAAGGTTATGGGTCAATGTGTGGGAAATTGATTTGTTATGTCGTGTTTTTAGTGTTAGGCACATGTAGTCTGTGTTGTGTTGCTTGTAAGGGGGTGACTAAGACTGTAAACTGACTGACCGACATGACGACAAGACCATGACACAGACTGAATGAGCCAGCCATGGCCTTGGGGGTTGAGAGGGAACCGTGTTGGTAACGCTGGTTTCTCAAAAAAACTGTTACATCGTGTATTATATTGTCTTGGAGTCATGCGGTGTATGAGGCACAGGACAACAAAAATACTCCTGTGGTCCTAGTGTCGTTCTGTGGCACTTGCCACAGTATTTTCAGGAGATGGCAAAAGGATTAGAGCCGGACAAATGACAGCATCTGCAGCAAGCGTGTGGCCACATGAAGTTAGAAGTAAAGTGACTAAGTGTTAAATATTATTGTGGAGTAAACTGTAATTGTAATCCATTAACATTTAAAGAGGAAACATGCTTTGATCCCACAGTATCTCCCAACAGTATTAACTATTTAGACTTCGGCCGTTATTTTTTGTAAATCTGGGTTATTGTAAAATTATCATGAGGCTTTAGGCAACATTACAGTGGTGTTCATTTTTATTTATTATTTGCGCTCCCCACGATTTTTGTTACCACCAGCCGTCACTGCTTGTGAGCCAATAGTATAACCATGTTGCTATTGTGTGGTATCTCGTCAGAGAGTCTTATTATTTAACATCAAAATGGCGTTGCGTGAATTATGTTTCATGAATCTTGAAACACCACCTCACTAAGTAACCTAACTCTAGAGCTACATGTATAGCTACATGTTGCAAAATTAATAAATTACTCTACCACCAAAGATGATTTAAGTCTGTTTCAGTCTCGCTCCTCTTAGTCTCACAGAATCAGACTTTAGATTATCATCTAGATTCTGATGGCACACAAACTCACACAAACTCACACAAACGCTTCGACTTTGTTTCAACCAATCATGATGCTGGGGGCGGGGTCTCGACGAGAAACAACTGCTCCGGCGTAACCTTAACAAACAGGATCTGGCTGACCAGTGATTGGGACCAAAACATGATTTACATCTACATTCTGTAGATTATTTCTGGAAACTCTGACTCCATGACTGCCATCGCTCGTGCATGATGGTTTCTGGCGCAGGAAATGTGTCTCCCCCAGACGTTGAAATATGCTATTTGTTGACAATGTAATCAATGTTCTAATGGTTACTGTTTAACCCTAAAAGTCATTACGTTACACATTTTGTTATATTTCGTTCAGAACTAGTTTTCCTATAGTCCTTTTTTTAATTACCAGGCAAAGCAGTTTTTTTTACAATAGAAATGTGTAAAACATTACCCAACATGTTTTGTTTTCCTCTAATTAAAGCAACAATGGTGCACGCTGTTTACAGTCCAGGAAATGTAGTCCTGAGAGCGTCCAGTCAAACCATGACCTGTCAGAACGCCGCACGTTGTTCCAGGGATGCGGGCGTGCGATGGTAGAAATGCACACAACACACGCTGAGAGAGACACATGTACAATCTGGGGAGTCGTAGCATCGCTGCTCACATCTGCAGGGGAGATGCTGCGCTCCACTTTGTTTTCTGTGTCAGGAGGCATCATGTAAAGCGGGCAGATGCTTTTCACTTGACATATTCATCAACACTTACAGGACAGCAAACACCCTCGACTCTGTCTCCTGTCTGCTCTTCAGGCGCCTAAGCCTGCTTAATACTCTGAGATGTGTCACGCACAAATACAAGCCTGTGTGTGTGTGTGTGTGTGTACAGGGCTACTGAATGGCTTCGGGGAGGGATGGTCATTGTGGCCATGTGGAGAGTTGTCCGATGTCTGTCTGTAGATAACAACATAGCTTTTTTTATTGCACTCCTGCTTGTATTGATGTGTTTCCTGTAGTTGGGTTTGGAACTAGGAGAAACCACACGGTACCCAACCTTCCACGGCCGTATTCATGTGATTGTATCTCAACACTATAACACACAATGCAGGCCCTGTGTGTATTTAATTTGGTCAGAAAAACACCACACATGCAGTCAATGGAGCATGTGTATAACTGTTGGTTTTTTTGTGCATTTTTTCTTGAGACTTGATACAAATTTAGAATAGATTAGTAATGATTGCCCTGTGGACATATTTGTGTTATTAGTGTGTAATAATGTACAATTTGTGTTCTGTTCAGCCAGTAATGGCGAACATTTAATTGAATATTGAATAAAACAAACCATTTTCATGATAAAACGTTTGCAGAAATGTAGCCTATTATGCATTGCTGCAGAGAAAATGGTGGCACATTATCTTCATTTAGTGCATAATAATGATAATGATAATGACAGCAAGAATATCCTTCGGGATGAATAAAGTTCTATCTTATATTACCTTAATGATGATCATCATCAGTTGACTTGGCCAGTTTAAGGTCATCAAGTCAGATGGTTTTGATCTGAGTTGTACTTGTATTTCCAGTCTTTTATTCTATTCTATTCGAGAGCAGCTTAGCAATGTGTTCCACTTTCACCACCAATTAACACACATTGACATGCATGCTTCATACTGAAAGTCCACGTGGTCAGTAAGCATAGCGACCCCGTTACCATGGCAGGGTTCTACCCAGGTGTTTCCACACTGAAACCTTTGTTGTTTCACTCACTTTCCACTTCAGCCATTGGGCAATTCCTGGATTGTGCCACAATTATGTGACACACAATGTGATCAGTTTCAGGACAAACATCTTTCATCAAATCATTCAAGCTCTGTGTTAGATGGAGGACAATGTGCCTCTCTGTAGGCAGGAGGACAAAATGTATAATACAAATCTGTGTTACTGTTTTTACATATACCTTTGTAGTGTGTACATGGCCTAAACCAGGGGTGGGCAAACTATGGCCCGTGGGCCACATACGGCCCGTTGCGTTGCTTAATCCGGCCCGTCGAGCATTTACATTAACAACAGTCCTATAATACATTTACATTTGCAGTATTCATTTGGCTGTTTTATTTTTGCTGCAATTGATTCCTTAATTGGTTCCACTAGATCAGAGGTCACTAATAGGCGGACCGCGATGCCGTCCTATCCAGACCCGGACCTATAACCGATAAATGATTGAGTATTATACCATAGTTGTCGCGTTTCTATTTTAACTGGCACATCTTTTCTAGCCTTTACGGTACTGGCTTAGCGGGCCAATCAGGTCACGTCATGTGACGCTACTCAGCCAGTCAGATCGTTGCAGTCAGTGAGCGACTAGAAACAAACATATACGCGGAGAGATGAGAGAAACAGTCAGAGTAGCTGAGTAGTAGTGGCGCGCTCTAAGAAGAGAAAGATAGACCGAGAGAACAGAGCCTTTAATGAAGATTGGACAGACGTGTACATGTTTATTCTCCCCACAGTTCAAATCCTGTATGTCTCATCTGTCCCGAGACTGGCTATTATTAAAAGCGGCAATGTGAAGCCACTACGAGACAAAACATAAGTCTTCACCAAACATACCAAACATACCAAACATACAAATCCAAACTGAGGGCGCAGAAAATAAACGATGTGAGAGCCCAGTATGATCGCTCCACCAGAATCCTAACACATTCATTCACTGCCCAACAACGTGCTAATGAATGTTCCCTTAGAGTTGCTTGGATTTTGCGTCAACATAAAAAAACCATTGACCGACGGAGGGGTTGTTAAGGAGAGCATGAGTGCAGGAGCTGAAACCTTATTTGAGGGGAAACAAAAAGAAGAGTTTGTGCTAAAATCAAGGAAATACCAACATATCAGCATCATCAGCCACAAAAAGGGAAATATGAAGCCAGGATGTGCTCAGCTGGATGAAGACATTCATAAGACACCATGCATAGGTTTAGATGAGTCCACTGATGTGTCTGACGATGCTCAGCTGTTAGTTTATGTAAGGTTCTTCAATGAGGAGAAGAAAGAAAATAACATTTATTTATTATTAGAGCGCATATTATTTATAATCCCTCCGGTTCAATAAATATTGTGATATTATTGAATTGTACTTCATTTATTTGATTTAACTACATAGTGTCAGCCTATAGATGTTGATATGGTTACTAGGCTACTTCAATATACAGTATATGGCATCATCCTCATCTACTAATGGCCCGGCCCGTCTGTCAGTTTTAAAAACCAAATGTGGCCCTTGAGCCAAAAACTTTGCCCACCCCTGGTTTAAACCAAACAAGACAAATTCAAATACCATGGAAATGCATATTTGAATGTACATGTCTCAAACAACATCAATGATACACACAGTTTGATATTGTCGCTAATTTAGAGTCATACAGTTGCAAGAATCTTAAACACTACTGATGACTTTTTTCCTGAATACTCACATGCACACACCATTTCCCAAGTGCTGTCAACAACAAAAGTTGATGTGTGACTTGTTAGTATAATTTATTGTTTGTGTGCGTATGTGTCTGTGTGTTTTTATGAAATATTGCACTGTTGCATTGGTAGACTGTGGTGTATTTTAGGAGCAATTTGTGACAGTTTGACAGGCGGTGTGATTGCATGTTTGACACCCCAGCAACATCCACACGACTGTCTCATGTGCCCCGGCGCATGGGTACAGGGACATCCTGTGCCCATGTGTGGCATTAAGATTCTCAAAGCCACATTTAGTCGGCCACGTGACTTGATCATCAACTGGGCCCATTAACTGCACTATCTGTAAATATGGTCAGGAAGACAAATACAATGAACAATACAATAACATCAACTTAAAAAATAGACATGCTGTATAACTGTGTTCTTTTTAAACCCCACAGACACACTAAGTAGGTGAAGCCAAGCAGTGCCCAGATACAAACTCTTATCTCAGATCCGTCACTAACCTTGGATTACAGACACCCCAGCTACGTAGTTTGGCCAAAGTAAAAATACATGCATTTTAATAGTCACCGGCCACATCAACGGCCGATACCACCATGTGATTAATGGTGCGGCGCTCTCATTTCAATAGGACATGAATTCGTCTTTGTGCCAGACTTATGATGAAGTGTGTTCATTAAGGCCAAAAAGAGGAAGAACAGTACAGATGTTGAAGAGAAAGTTCAATAGGAAGAGAGGAGATTCACCTGTGAATAAATCGTAGCATTGTGAGTATGGAACATACAATTATAGCATCCACTCTCTAAATGGTTGCTATGGATTTGATGATTTTTGCTTCTCTCTCTCTCTCTCGCATGCTCTCACTCTTGCTCTCTCTCTCTCTCTCTCTCTCTCTCTCGCTCTCTCTCTGTCTATTTGCGACTTTTGTCTTCCTCATCACCTATCAACATGGTTTTCTTTTCGCATTTGTGGACTCAATAGCTTGAAACTTGTGCTGTCAGTAACAGATGCAGATCGGATGCTGGGTGACTTGGTGGTTGGAAATCTTGTGCTTAAATGTGCTCTCAGTAGTATTAAAGAGCGATTATTTGAGTATAATTTGTTCGAAATGGCCTAGGCACCATCTTTAGTAAGAATTTGTCAAATGTGCAGTGAGAATATCTGTCATCAACAAACTAACATTTAGAATAAGACATTTGGTCAGCAAACCAAAGACTGTTTCCCCACTCATTGTCATAATTTTTTATTTTTTCCCCATGTGCTGTGTGTCAACAGCTGTTGCATCAAGTCAGGCCGGGTGATGGAATATGTATTGCTATTTAAATGCTAATTTCACTTCAGCTGCTGACGAAAAAAGTTTTGGCTAAGGTGGCAGCTTCCAACCACCCTGCTCTGTTCTCTCTCCAGGTTTAGCCAGGTTTAAACTGTGCAGATGATGTACAAACATGCGACCGGATCAGGAGACGCAGCATCGACAGTCCAAAACACACACACACACACACAGAACACACGCACACACATATACACTCACCAGCCACTTTATTAGGTACACCTGTTCAACTGCTCATTAACGCAAATATCTAATCAGCCAATCACATGGCAGCAACTCAGTGCATTTAGGCATGTAGACATGGTCAAGACGATCTGCTGAGGTTCAAACGAGAATGGGGAAGAAAGGTGATTTAAGTGACTTTGGCATGGTTGTTGGTGCCAGACGGGCTGCTAACCATCTCTAGGGTTTACAGAGAATGGTCCGAAAAAGAGAAAATATCCAGTGAGCGGCAGTTCTCTGGGCGAAAAAATGCCTTGTTGATGCCAGAGGTCAGAGGAGAATGGTCAGACTGGTTGGAGCTGATAGAAAGGCAACAGTAACTCAAATAACCACTCGTTACAACCAAGGTATGCAGAAGAGCATTTCTGAACGCACAACACATTGAACCTTGAAGCAGATGGGCTACAGCAGCAGAAGACCACACCGGGTGCCACTCCTGTCATCTAAGAACAGGAAACTGAGGCTACAATTTGCACAGGCTCATTAAAATTGGACAATAGAAGATTGGAAAAACGTTGCCTGGTCTGCATGTCTGCTGCGACATGCAGATGGTTGGGTCAGAATTTGGCGTAAACAACATGAAAGCATGGATCCATCCTGCTTTCTATCAACGGTTCAGGCTGGTGGTGGTGTAATGGTGTGGGGGATATTTTCCTGGCACACTTTGGGCCCCTTAGTACCAACTGAGCACCAATTGAATGCAACAGCCTACCTGAGTATTGTTGCTGACCAGGATAACGCGTCATGTCACAAAGCTCAGATCATCTCAAACTGGTTTCTTGAACATGACAATGAGTTCACTACTCAACAATCCACAATCCTCCACAATCACAAGATCTCAATCCAATAGAGCACCTTTGGGATGTGGTGGAATGGGAGCTTCGCATCATGGATGTGCAGCCGACAAATCTGCAGCAACTACGTGATGCTATGATGTCAATATGGACCAAAATCTCTGAGGAATGTTTCCAGCACCTTGTTGAATCTATGCCACGAAGAATTAAGGCAGTTCTGAAGGCAAAAGGGGGTCCAACATGGTACTAGCAAGGTATACCTAATAAAGTGGCCGGTGAGCGTATATACAGTACATGTATATATCTCAATCTTGCCGAAATCAGCTAAATATTCATGCATTCATTCATGCACATGCATTTGCTAATCTTTGAGATAAAACTATGCTATGCGTTCTGCAGTCCAGTAAAACAAACTGTTGCCAGCACTCAAGAGTCGGAGCAAGACCTCTCCTTGAGTGAGACATGGTCAGACACAATTACAAACAGATCAGATCAAGCGAAAGGTAAAACAAAAAGTTGTATTTCACTGTATGGATCCTTTCCATAATGTTGTCAGACACTTCTAATAACGTGAGCCTGTCAGTGGCAAAAACAAGTACTTTCAGAGGACTTCCATTGACGGGCAGTCTTGCCTAAAGGGTTACATTGGAGACGTTTTACGGCTGGCGGCTGAAGCAATCTTGCTCAATACTGGACCAATTTCCCAAATGGTTGTCTGTATTATTCACTTAGACCCAAAATGATGGGAAAATAGGGACCAGGTTGAAACATCCGGCAGTTGTCTTTTCACCGTAGAAACCCCTTGTCTTTGTGGCTTGATCCTGGAAGGGAGCTTCGGAAGAATCACAATGGAGTCTTTCAGACACCACAACGACTTGTGGCTTTTATGATGGATTTCTTCCAATCTAGATTGGGTAAACAAACGTCTGCCAGAGAGTGGCGACGGTGAGAGCATTTTTCATCAGCTTCTATTAATGCTGTTTATATCTCCCTCTTTCAGTCCCTCAGGGGGGACCGGTGCGAAGCATCTCAAAGCGCCAGCAATCAACATGCGCTATCTGCATAACTCAATTAGTGCTTGAGAGTGGCTCAGAGAGTGTTTACAGTGTGCTCATGCTCGCTAACTTCAGTTTCTCACTCTCCCTCCTTTCATTTATTTCAAATATCAAGGACTCATTGAATGATGGGCCCCTTGCCTGTTCCTAGGGAAACAGATGGAGGGGCGGGGGTGAGGCAGTGCAACAATGAGTCTCTGAGATGTTGGTTCAGTTAGCGCTCAACGACATCAATTTAGGCAACATCCTTGAGACAGGACATTTTAAATGTCTTGGGAAATTTTTTTCTTTTTACTATCGGCATATATTTCATATCATTTACATGCTAAATTTGGCCACATCCTCCATTCCTCACTGTCTTTTGAAATAGCATATTTCTAAGTCTTACCATCTGCTCCCCCCTGTCTAATTCAATGCAGAAGATATGGATGAACAAATTAATATGATCATGTTGAAAAGACAAATCTGTATTCTGGATATCCTGAATGCTCCTGGATCTCATGACAAACATTTTGTATGCTTGCCTTCAGCCAATCAATGGGTGTGATGTTAGGAAAGTCTGCTTAACCCATCTATCCACAGTTACATGGAAATGTGTTTTGCTTTTGATGTCTGCCGGGGTCTCTGTGGCGGCACTGATAGATTAAATAGTAAATTGATTTGTGATATCAGGTCTAAATTACCTATGTCCAGTTCTGTATGAGTCACACTGAAAGAACCCTGCAAGGAACATTTATTTTTCTGCCATGAGTGATCTTGATTAGTTTTATATCAGCTTGATTTACCAAAGACAATATCTGTGCTACCTTGATGCTGACCACGGGCCAAATCCGTGACCTGTTTGCTTTCTCATTAACCCTGATAAATAAGAGTCTACAACTGTGGGATTGATTGTTTTATTCTGATGATGAGTTGTGGTTCCAAGGCTTGCGTGAATCATTGGGTTGAGCGATCAGGAGCATTTGCACATGACAACATCCCTCGCAGTGAGCCAGTGTTTGGAGCAGCAGGGGTTGTAATGATTGTTTATCCATACATCAAGGCCTGTTTGTGCTTGATCTATCAAAGTGTGTGCGCTTCACTTTGCCAAAGAACACAGTGAAGTAGATGCAGGCGTTTTTCTCTCTCACTAAGGGTTGCCTGGAAAGACTCTGGGACACACTTTGCCATCACCTGAGATAGACACAACTCAATTGGAAGAGAAAGGGGCATGTGTTGTCTGAATTCTGTGTTTGTAATACACAGTATATGAAACATGAAATAGCCACAGATCGCTGTACACAATTATAACGGAGGTGGACATCCAATGGATGTTGGCCATTTAGATTCATTTAGCATGTAATGAATAGCTTGTAAATGTCTTCTGCCCTGCATTATCTATGGTAGGGTTAGGATGGTAAAACAAACCTCTGGTCTGACCAGTTTGGCTGGGCCAAATATATATTTTTTATCCCATTTATATTGTGCCATGTAAATCCCTTAAGTAGCATTTTGTTTTGTGTTAAACTGTTGAGTCTATTACATATCTGATCTCACAGAATATACGTCCCCGACATGTATGTGACCTGATGTGTTTCATCACCAACACCAACATGTATGTGACCTGATGTGTTTCATCACCAACACCAACATGTATGTGACCTGATGTGTTTCATCACCAACACCAACATGTATGTGACCTGATGTGTTTCATCACCGACACCAACATGTATGTGACCTGATGTGTTTCATCACCAACACCAACATGTATGTGACCTGATGTGTTTCATCACCAACACCAACATGTATGTGACCTGATGTGTTTCATCACCAACACCAACATGTATGTGACCTGATGTGTTTCATCACCAACACCAACATGTATGTGACCTGATGTGTTTCATCACCAACACCAACATGTATGTGACCTGATGTGTTTCATCACCAACACCGACATGTATGTGACCTGATGTGTTTCATCACCAACACCAACATGTATGTGACCTGATGTGTTTCATCACCAACACCAACATGTATGTGACCTGATGTGTTTCATCACCAACACCAACATGTATGTGACCTGATGTGTTTCATCACCAACACCAACATGTATGTGACCTGATGTGTTTCATCACCAACACCAACATGTATGTGACCTGATGTGTTTTGTCTAGTGGCTTCTTGTTCTTTTCTCAGCCAGGAAGCAAAAGAACAAGAAGACCTGTTGTTCATGCAATGTCATGCCGGTACAAAACACGAGACATCACATTAACATTAGCTTCAGCAGCTCTGGGTAGCTTGTGGAGAGAGAGGGCTATAATGTCATGTCCACATCTTACACAGTTTTATGACAAACTGTGATTATCTGGACTTGCAAAATGATCTTCTAAATTGACAAACATGATATGCGTGATTCATGACACAATGGAAACAGGGTCTAAACATTCTTGTCTCTTTCCATTGACCATCCATATTTTTTTCCGAAATAAGGCCCCATAGGGTACAGTGGAATGGACGTGGCTTCGGCTCTCTATAGTGGGCTTCTAGACCACCCCTGTACATGTATAATTATTATTATTATAATTATTAACCACTCATTTAGACAACAGAATATATTGAGAAAAACCTGTGTCCTCATCAAAAAGGCAGTCACAGTCAGTACAAACAATTAATGAATGGTTCTCGCAGTCTCTACGATCACAAGGGTCCTCTCTGTAGCTAGCAGTCACCTGCTGAGGCTGCTGGATACACAAACTGAATTGTGCATGTCCATCCATGTCTCGTAACCTCTGCTGTTATTATTGTCTCGAGATTAGACACAGGTTTCTCCTTTAGGTTCATTGGTAATCCAGTAAAGGTCTGTAAGCTCCAGTAAGTAAAGAAGGCTCATATCCCAGTGGAGGGAGACAGGCAGACAGACAGACAGAGGCATTTCATCTCATTTCTAGAAATAATGTGTGAATAGGAAGAAGTGGACCTTGTAAGGGATGGTGGCGGACCGGAGTGACTAACTATGATGGAGGCAGACGCAGATCGTTTTTGAATGGAAGAAAAACAAGCTGGGTCTCTGATAATGGACTGTGAGATATCTCTTCTTCATGATGCATGGGAGCCCTATTTCCTCATCACGCTCCTCCAGGTGCCGAAGAGGAGCAGCCATGATCTCTCCTTGTCCAACCCTTTAGTTGTCAGGTGCACCGTACAACACAGAAGCCAGACTTGGCCTGTGTGAGTGCAGGGGATGAGGGTATTGGTATTTAAATACTTAATACCGGGTGTCAGGATTCATCACCCGAGCTGTCAATTGTCTCATCCAACATGTGCCAATGTTTCTGCCAATTAGCACACTGGATTGCACACTGGATTGTGTGAACGTGCGGTGGCAGAGATGTCTGCATATACTGTACATGTTAATATCAATTGCTATCTTTCCATTTATGTATAATTCATGTGTGCGATATATATTTACGCTTGGCGCATTGATGGCAGCATTATTATGATCAATATTATCATAAGCAATCATAATGACATATATTTTAAAGTTTGCTTATACTGTAATGTCGGTACCATTGGAGGAAAATGTTAGTCTTGAGCCCTGCTTTGTTTCATATGACACAGACACACACACACCAAATCTCTCATCCCGCTGAGGTTCGCTGATTGGCAGACTGATTATTGGTGGGAAAAGTAGCTAAAAACTGTACTCGAGTAAAAGTATGACTTCTTTGCAAAAAGAAGTCAAGTTCAGTTCAGTTCCAGTAAAAGTATTTACTGAAAAAAATGGGTCGTGGGTAACATATAATAAAAATGTAAAAAAAACGGCCACACGACTGTCTATTCTCCCCCCAAGTATTTTATTTTATGTGGATATGACTGGAGTTATTTCAGCCACAGATGGTGTTCCTCAGGTAAAGGATAAGATAACCTGCCACATAGAGGCCTGCACTGGTACCTCGCAGTCTGTATCTCTCAAGTGTGATCGCACATCATGTGCATGTGGATAACGGACGTAGGTGTCTGGTATGTCAAAAAGTAACTACAAAAAGTGTCAAGATGTTCCAGTCTCCTTAAACTTTGACAATTCCAGTATTGTTGTCCCAAGTCCCAGTTCCCATCACAGAAGTACCCAAATTGGTCTCTTATATTTCTGAAAATGTCCCAAGTCAAATGACTCATTTAGGGTAATTAGGAGATAAGGCTGTGATGTTTCAACATTAATTGCCTGTTAAATACAGGTGTGTTCACTTCTTCACTTATACCTGAAGAAGACCAAACAACAGTCATGTCCTCATGGGAAAAAAATTGTTTGTCTTTTTCCATACTTTGGTCTCTACTTTTCTGACTCTCTTCATCAAGCTACACCAATGAGAATGACGAGTTAAAGTCACACTGTTCTCACACCATGTATGCTCTCTCTCTCTCTTCCTCTGAGTCTCATTGTGTATCATTGTCCTAATTGATCAATCCAATATCTGTATTTCTTTTATTTACTGGTGGACAAAGTACTCAGTAAAAGTCAAACCAGTCATACCACACTGTATAAATGCTCTGTTCCAGGTAAAAGTCCTGCATTAGAAGTGTTACTGTAACCCAGGTTATTTTCCGTCATCGAGTGTTCCCTGTGCATGACCAAGCCTCATGTTTGTTTTATTTCATGTTTTGTTATTCCTCATTCCTCATTGAAACTGATTAACCATGCTGCCCGCTAGCTTAAATGATACATCTGTAGCAAGTGGAATTAATATTATTATTTTTTTTTAAGCCAGAGATGTACAGAAGATAGGCTCGTTCAGGGAGCCCAATGTGTCTGAAAACCACAACAAGGAAACACAGGTAAATGTAAATCAAATTGTATTGCAGTCATCAATATAAAATACATAAATATAAAAATGTAATCATATACATATGAATTTCCGAAGTCTTCAGTTTTCAAAGTTCAGTCTTCCGAGTTTGAAGAAAAGGGAAACAACTTTCAGTTCATGTCATACCACATAGCCTACTGTGGATATCCAGGTTCCAAAAATCGGTAGCTCGCCATTAAAACAAGTTCAGATATCCAGGTGGTCCAGGTAACACCTGACAAAATAACACAAAAAAACTTACCTATAAAAATGTATGAGGCATCATTAATTATTTTGTTGTACAACATTTAAAGTCAACATTTTGATTCAAACAAAAACACACCTTTTAGTTAAGGCTGTACAACAAATATAATCAATTATTAACACAAAATGTTTAAAATAAAATTCAATAACAAAAATACGGCTGTTTCCCTACGGGAGTTCTGCATTACTAACGGGAGCAGCGTCAGCAGTTTACAAACACAAAACTTGCGGACGCTGTTAAGTAACAATACAATACTAATAACAGGCACAACTCACCGCAGGGCATTCTGTTTTGTTCCTAGCACCACACTAACCAGCCAGAGGGGTATCAGAGGAAGGGACCTTAGTTAACCTGCGGGTCGGGCTGCGGGTCTTGCTTTGCCAGCTGTCTTTGAGTTCTTAACTATTATTCTTGTTCCTTTTGAGCTAGTTAATATGGCAACTGTCATATGCATTAGCTTACCTGTCTTTCAACCAATTGCAAATTGAAAATGGAAGAGCCAGCTAGCTTAGATCTTAACATTAGTGAGTCAGATCAGTAGGTTGATAGCCTCCAAGATGGAATTCAGTCTCAGGGCCAAGTTCAAGAGAATATAGAGGCGTGGCGACATTCATGTCGCCCACAGTATCCTACAGAGTAAATGTTTGCATTTCAAAAGGATGAAGCACAGAAAAAGAAAAAAGGACTTGCATGTATGTATGACCAGTGGAAGATACTGACTTTCTGACATTCCAGAAAGTCTGTTAGCATCTCTAGTTGATGCAATAGAAAATGCAAAAAAGAATGTTATGAGCAGCTATGTTGAAATCAGAGATTGCATCACACCGCCAACAGAGATGCGGCGGCAGATTGATGCATGTGAAGCAGTGACAGATATTGTGATAATTGCCTACGAAAGAATATCAGGCATTATTATAATATCAGAGATATTCAGAGAACAAGAAAAGCAATGCCTCCATGAGCTACTTCATTGTGATTATGCTGTGTCCATATACGGATCCTCTGCCTCACATACAAGTTACAGGTCCAGCATCCACTGCAGTCATCATAGCAGGACATCATGTGTGGCAGCCAAACATGCAGATGCAGCACCCAAACTTGCAGCTAGAGAAGCTGAGTATAAAGTGCTGCTTGAGGAAGAAAAACAAAAAGAAAAGATACAGCATTTAGAGGAGCAGCAGAGAACAAAACTCAAAGCTCAAAAACGTGGGTTGAAGGATGAATGAAAGGATGATTTCGCTGCAATTATGTCCGACATTGATAAGATGTTTCGTCAGCAACTGAGACTACTTGCACTTTCTGTGGTGGAAGGATGGAGACATCAGTGCACAGCCACAGGAGTTCCATGTGAATGTGCATCTGTTTGGTGCTGCATCTTCTCCTGGATGTCCTAACTTTGGACTGAAGCATCTAGCTAAGTAGTACCAGCACATCTACCCATTAGGACCACAGTTCACAATGATAATTTCTATGTTGGTGATCCCATCATCAACATAGAAATTATCATTATGAACTGTGATCCTAAGTGTTGACAAGGCAGAAGGTGCTATTCAGCTTGCACAGGAGGCATGCAAACTTTGTGCCAAGAGTGGCCTCCGTCTGCACGAATTCCTATGCAACAAAACTATCACAGACAGTAAACCATCATCACAACATGCAACTGATTTTCAGGACCTTAACCTCATATTTGATGACTCTTCATTAGAAAGAACACTAGGAATTGGCATATATAATAAGATTACTTCAGTTTCAATATCAACCTCAAAGACCAGCCAGCTACTCGCCATGGTATCCTATCCACAGTTGCATCCTTGTATGATCCGTTGGGTCTCCATTCCTGCTGTTTGGAAAAAGAGTGCTCCAGGAAATGTGCAGAAATGGCACAGGTTGAAATGACCTGACAAACTTCGGCCATGGTGGGAGCAATGGAAAGATGATCTTATCAACATGGAGAAAGTGGGCATAAAATGCTGTTATGCCCCCCTGGATTTGGAAAGATTATCAATACAGAGTTGCATCATTTTTCAGATGCCAGCACAAGTCGATATGGCCAATGTTCATGCCTGAGACTCAGAAATGAGGATGGAGGTGTTCACTGTGCTCAAGTCATGGGAAACAACCATTCCCAGGTTAGAACTAAGGAGCTTGGATGTGCCGATTTTTAGGAGGTTTTCTGGACTGACTTCATGGTGGTTCTGGGATACATCAACAATCGAGCACGCCAATTCAACACAGTTGTGGCCAACAGGGTACACTACTCCTAAACAATGGAGATATTTTGACCGATGAAAACCCTGCAGACCACACATCGAGAGGCTTAAATGCCAGTGAGCTACTGTCATCTGGCTCACAGGACCCACATTCTTATGGGAAAAGGAAATTGTGCCCCCATCAAATACGATCCCAGAGCTATCAATCGGAGACCCGGAAGTCAAAAAGGCTCAAACACTGAACACCGGAAAAAAGCGCTTTACAGTATTGCCTCACATTCAAACATTCATTCACACATTCAAACACCGACGCCGGTGTCAAACATGCAAGGTAACAACCAACACGTCAGGAGCAGTCAGGGTTAGGTGTCTTGCTCAGGGACACCTCGACACTTAGCTAGGCGGAGTCCAGGGATTTAACCAGCAACCTTCCGGTTGCCAGACAACCGCTCTGAGCTGAGGTGGCCACGCCACAGTACTGGAGCGAGAGAAAGCTGAGTGCTTCATATTTAAGGATCTACAAAGCCACTTTTATAAAGATTATAATTCCAAAGTCACTGTGCAATGGAAACAAACTGCAAGCCCACAGGGAAATGTACAAACGTGATGCCTTCATAGACAAAGATGGTTTGCTGAAGGTGGGAGGAAGGCTGTGTAACTTGTCTCTTCCTAATTCATTCAAACATCCCACAATCATTCCAAAGGATCACCACATCACAAAACTGATAATTGCACACTGTTAGGAAAAGGTTAAGCACCAAGGCAAAGGGCCTTCCATTCATGAAATACGGTCAAATGGTTACTGGATCCCTGGGATTAACCGAAGAGTAGTGTCCTATATTCAACAATGTGTGACATGTAGGAGGCTGAGGAAACCTGCAGAGAATCAAATAATGGCTGATCTTCCTCCAGAGCGTGTAGAGCCATCATCACAGTTTACATACTGTAGAATGGACTGTTTTGGCCCATTTTTCACCAAACAAGGAAGGGGCACAAAATATATTGTCTTCTCTTCACCTGCTCCAGCATCTCCATATTGAGATGCTGGATAACACAGATTCTGCAATTGTCAGCAATGTTTTATTTCCATACGTTTTGCAGTACGACAAATCAAATCAGATCAAGGAACCAACATTGTGAGAGCCAAGAATTACTTCAATGAAGCTCGAAAGGAAATTGACACGGACTTCAGCATAAATACGGCATATTCATGTAATGTTGGTGGCGTGTGAGAAAGACAAATCAGAACAGTCAGAAGTATTCTCAGCTCCACTCTCTCACTCTCTTCTGGCAAACTAGATGATGCTTCTCTGAGAACCCTCTTTTATGAAGCAATGGCAATTGTAAACAGCCACCCACTCACTGTCGATAACCTTAATGAAAAGCCTTGAGCCACTAACCCCCAATCACCTGCTCACTATGAAATCTGTCACAACCCTACCACCATGTGGCAAGTTCATAAGTTCAACATGTATGAAAAGGTGGCACCATCTTCAATTCCTTGCAGAGCAGTTTTGGAGCCGTTGTTGCAAGGAAAACCTTTCCAATATCGCTGTCAGACAGCGTTGGCATGATCCAAAGAGAAACTTGCAGATTGATGATATAGTGTTAGAGAGGAGTAATGATCTGCCCAGAAATGATGGGAGGCTAGGTAGAGTCGCAAAGGCCACTTTTGATAAAGATGGACTTGTAAGGAAGGTCAAACTAGGTATTGGTGATCGCAACTTACTGGCAGAACGTGCGTGAAGAGTGAACGCTGCAAGAAGGTTATTGTAATAGAGTG
The DNA here is from genome assembly GCA_002895965.2 of Coryphaenoides rupestris. Lineage (NCBI taxonomy): Eukaryota > Metazoa > Chordata > Actinopteri > Gadiformes > Macrouridae > Coryphaenoides > Coryphaenoides rupestris. The sequence goes on along the minus strand of PIJE02000043.1, from coordinate 687,828 downwards.
CCCAGTTCAGAAACTGGTACTGTTGTTGGAGGCTTCTTAAAGTGCCTCCTTTGTTTCTTCTTTGTCAAACACATGCTATAATAGCCTGTGGTATCATTTCATACATTTCAATGATTCATATACTGGTATGTATACTGTTTTCTTGCACTGTCTTTACCTGTCAGTTTCATCTCAGGTGCAGAAATCATTTGTAATTTAGTGAATGAACACAATATTATATTATTCTGTTAATCACATGACTTGGTGGGAGTGTAAAGTGTGACCCTTTATTTGAGTGTCTTTTTTTGTGTGTTTGTCAGCATTGCATACATTTGCATACAGTATGCATTGGTTTCTTGCAATGGTATGGTTTTCATTGTTTACATGTACAACACACGGGAGCTTTTATTTTGAAATTCCAGAGGAAGTCTTAAGGTTCTGTGTGTAAGTCGCAAAAAGAGGGAAGGAGAAGTTTGGCACACAGGGAGAAATATTAACACAAGATTTAGGGTAGTAAACCTGCCTGCAAATGTTAACAAGTTGCCATGAATAATTTAGCTGTTTGTAAACTATGGGAAGAACATTTTTATAAGCTTGCTAGTTTTAAGTTAGCCGAAGTAGCCAGGAAACGTCAATACTCATATTATAAGGGGACGTTTTGTTTGCCTGTAAAGACATTGAAAGACATTGTATATTTGTGTCCGTCTCATTGTTCTAAATTTGGTTTCATGGTATATTTGAGCTGGTAATTTTGAGTTGTAAAGCCAATTTATGTTCTGATGAAAACCTTGAGTTAAAAAAAAAGGGGAAAAAAGTAAAGTGTACCAGAGAAATGAAACAGAACCTTATATAGGGAATATATTTCTTATTATCCTTCCTAAACCAGTGGTTGTGTGTGTTTTTGTGTGCTGGAGGTTACTGCTCTCATGCAACCTAGTGAATTTAGTGAATCTCAGAACCAGATCAATTTGTAAGGTTACAGGTGAAAAGAGTTGCATTACTTAGATAAATGCACAAAAGTATTAGCAAATAGTGCAAATAGTACTATTTGCGATATATTTTTTCATTTGAATAAGAGTATGTATATTTGTATATATTATATAAAAATATACACAGGCTGCTCTTATTCAAATGAAAAGCTGTCACAGTTATGGTGTGAGGATGTGTGTGTGTAATTTTGGAGGTGAGGCTGTTCCCCTGTCTCTACCATCTCCACCATGTTGCCTGAGGTGCATCTTAACAGGTGATGCGCTCAGAACACCAAAACACCAACAGATGTTACTTAGGTTGTCTACCACTGTGCGTTTAATCTATTCTGAAGTAGTGGCCTTGGCCCTTTTGTGACTTAACAGAAATGAGCATAATTCAAAGGCTTCCGGCAAAGTGGCAGCCAAGGTCATGTTGATTATCAGGAGAACAAAGGGGAGACGAGGTGATGTGACAGACAATGAATGAGCATAGGCTAATTTGGTAAATCCTCATAGGCGACAGGGTGAAGACCACGCAGGGGTCAAGAGGTCATGATCAGACTCCTGGGTAGAATAGATTCCTGATGCTAGCTTTCTCTCGCATAATCACACACTAGACACTCTTTCTCTCGATCTCTCTGTCTATCCCTCTATTGTATATTCTCTCTCCCTCCTTCCTCTGAGCCTCTCATTACGTGTCCTTGTCCTAATTGTTCAAACCATTTGCATTTGTTATATTCAGTGGTGGACAAGTACTAAGTATAAAATATTCCCATAAAAATATAATTTAAGTACCAAAAGTTAAAGTGCTCATTATGCAGAATGGTCCATTTTAGAATAATATATATTTTATTATTGGATTATAATGATTGGTTCATTAATGTGTTCATTGCTTTAATGTTGCAACTGATAAATGTGAAGCAAATTTTTAATTTGTTTATATATTTATATATTACTTATCATCAATACATCATTTATATATTGATTATATTTTTGTGTTGTTAATTTTAATCAATTAAGTAATTCGTACCGCTGTCAGATAAATGTAATGGAGTAAAAAGTAATAGTAATAGTAGTAATATAGTAATATTTGCTTCTGAGATGTAATAGAGTAGAACTACAAAGTAGCAGAAAATCCGTATATATACTCAAGTACAAGTATCTCAGATTTGTACAGTACATGAGTAAATGCACATGGTTACTTTCTACCGCTGATGATAGTTATTAATCATACATGTCGTGGTGAATGATGCCGTATGCTTCACTGCTGAGGCTAGATAATTCTCGTCCGCTTATCCGGGGCCGGGTCGCAGTGGCAGCCGGCTAAGCAGGGGCCCCCCAGGCTTCCTTCTCCCCAGCCACTCTCTCTAGTTCCTCCCTCCCCCTGGGGGATCCCGAGGTGTTCCCAGGCCAGATAAGATATATAATCCCTCCAGCGGGTTCTGGGTCTGCCCCGGGGTCTCCTCCCAGTTGGACGTGCCCGGAAAACCTCCAAAGGGAGGCGCCCGGGGGGCATCCTAATCAGATGCCCGAACCACCTCAGCTGACTCCTTTCGATGTGGAGGAGCAGCGGCTCTACTCCGAGCTCCCTCCGGATGTCTGAGCTCCTCACCCTATCTCTAAGGCTGAGCCCAGCCACCCTGCGGAGGAAACTCATTTTGGCCGCTTGTATCCGCGATCTCATTCTTTCGGTCACTACCCAAAGCTCGTGACCATAGGTGAGGGTTGGAACGTAGAATCGAGAGCTTCGCCTTCCGGCTCTGATCCCTCTTCACCACAACGGGCCGGTACAGCGCCCACATTACTGCAGACGCTGCACAATCCGTCTGTCCATCTCCCGCTCCATTTTGCCCTCACTCGTGAACAAGAACCCAAGATACTTGAACAACTTCGCTTGAGGCATTTACATTTACATTTACATTTAGGGCATTTGGCAGACGCTTTTATCCAAAGCGACTTACAAAGAGTACATTTGTTGAAGGAGAGGCAGCAATATATCACAGTGGTACCTGAAGATAAGAATAGAGCTGTTTTCGAGCGTTCATATTTACGAGACGAATAGAACGAGTTTCATAATTGCCAAGTTGCCTGCATAAGTAGCTGGGCAGGCGTGCAATTCTAAGCATGATACAACATCTGAGAACGAACAACAATGCTAAGTGCCATTAATAAGTGTTAAGACATATAAACACGCAGGTTAGTGCTAGGTGGGTCTTGAGTCTCTTGCGGAAGCTGGCGAGCGACTCGGCTGTCCTGACATGAGCCGGGAGCTCATTCCACCACTGAGGAGCCAGAACCGTGAAGAGTTGGGACTTGGAAGAGCGATGTTTGGCTGTTTTTAGTGAAGGCGGTACCAGTCGTTTGGCAGAAGTTGCCGAGCGGAGTGCTCGGGTTGGGGCGTAGGGTCGGACTAATTTTTGGAGGTAGGTAGGGGCGGTTCTGTTGACAGCCATGAAAGTCAGTACCAGTGTCTTGAATCGAATGCGAGCGATTACCGGGAGCCAGTGGAGGTTGCGGAAGAGGGGGGTTACATGGGAGAATTTAGGTAGGTTGAACACGAGGCATGCTGCTGCGTTCTGGATGCGTTGTAAGGGCTTGATTGTTGAGGCGGGGAGTCCAGCCAGGAGAGAGTTGCAGTCGTCGAGACGAGTGATAACGAGCGCTTGGACCAGGATCTGCGCTGCTTCACGTGTGAGGAAGGGCCGGATCTTGCGGATGTTGTAGAGAGCAATTCTACAAGATCGGGCCACAGAGGTAATGTTGGCGTTGCAGGACAGCTGATCATCCAGTACCACGCTGAGGTTCCTTGCCGTGGGTGCAGGGGAGACTTCGATGTCCTTGATGGTGACAAGTAGGTCCATCTGAGGGCAGTCTTTACCCGGTATGAAGAGAAGCTCAGTCTTGTCGAGGTTGAGCTTCAGGTGGTTGGCCATCTGCTGATGTCGGCCAGGCATTTTGAGATGCGTGTTGCGATGTGGGTGTCTGAGGGGGGGAAGGAAAGAAACAGTTGGGTGTCATCAGCATAGCAGTGGTAGGAGAAGCCGTGGGATGTGATTACAGAGCCGAGAGATCTAATGTATAAAGAAAACAGAAGGGGTCCCAGTACTGAGCCTTGGGGTACTCCGGTGTCAAGGGTGCAGGGTCTGGACAGGGAGCCATTCCCAGCAGCAACTCATTCCCAACCCGGAGGGAATACTCCACCGTTTTCTGGCAGAGAACCATGGCCTCAGACTTGGAGGTGCTGACTCTCATCCCGACCGATTCACACTCGGCTGCAAACCGCCCCAGTGCATGCTGGAGGTCACGGTCTGATGTAGCCAACAGAACCACATCATCTGCAAAGAGCAGAGATGCAATTCTGAGGTCCCCAAACCGGACACACTCCTCACCTCGGATGCGCCTTGAGATTCTGTCCATGAAGATCACGAACAGAATCGGTGACAAGGGACAACCTTGGCGGAGTCCAACACCCACTGAGAACGTGCTTGACTTTGTGCCGAGAATACGGACGCAGCTCGCACTTTGTTCGTACAAGGACCGAATGGCACGTACCAACGGCCCCAGTACCCCATACTCCCGTAGTAACCCCCACAGGATTCCCCGGGGGACATGGTCATAAGCCTTCTCCAAGTCCACAAAGCACATGTAGACTGGATGGGCAAACTCCCATGCCCCCCCCCCCCCCCCCCCCCCAACAACCCTGCGAGGGTAAAGAGCTGGTCCACTGTTCCACGGCCAGGACGGAATCCGCATTGTTCCTCCTGAAGCTGAGGTTCAACAATCGGCCGGAGCCTCCTTTCCAGCACCCTGGAATAAACTTTCCCGGGGAGGCTGAGCAGTGTGATACCCCGATAGTTGGAGCACACCCTCCGGTCCCCTTTTTTGAAAATGGGGACCACCACCCCGGTCTGCCATTCCACAGGTACTGTCCCCGACCTCCACGCTACATTGACTAGTCGTGTCAGCCACGACAGCCCGACAATAGCCAGAGTATTCAGCATCAGATAATGGAAAGATGATTGTGTGTATTCAGTCGTGCAGACTGCTGGACTATTGTATGATGTGTTCGTGGTTGCACACTGTGTAAACCTCTGTGAATTTTTCATGCACCATATACACTATATGGCCAAAAGTCAGTGGACACCTGACCATCACACCTATATGAGCTTGTTGGACATCCCATTCTAAAACCATGGGCATTAATATGGAGTTGGACCCCCCTTTGCGGCTAAGAGCTGCTGCCACTCTTCTGGGAAGGCTCTCCACACGATTTTGGATTTGTGCCCATTCAGCCAAAAGAGCATTTGTGAGGTCAGGCACTGATGTTAGATGAGAATGCCTGGCTCGCAATCGGTGTTCTAATTCTTCCCAAAGGTGTTCAATGGCATTGAGGTCAGGGCTCTGTGCAGGCCAATCGAGTTCCTCCACACCAAACTCGTCTAACCATGTCTTTATGGACCTTGCTTTGTGCACAGGTGCACAGTCATGCTGGAACAGCAAAGGGCCTTCCCCAAACTGTTTCCACAAAGTTGGAATCGCCCAATTGGCTAAGATGTCATCATATCCTGTAGCATTAAGCATACCCTTCACTGGAACTAAGGAGCCTAGCCCAAACCCTGAGAAACAGCCCCAGACCATTATCCCTCCTCCACCAAACTTTACAGTAGGCACTATGCATTCCGGAAGGTAACGTTCTCCTGGCATCCGTCAAACCCAGATTCGTCCATCAGACTGCCAGATAGTGAAGCATTCATCACTCCAAACAACACGTTTCCACTCCAGAGTCCAGTTGCGGCGTGCTTTACACCACTCCAACCGACGCTTGGCATTGCTCATGGTGATGAGAGGCTTGTGTGCAGCTGATCGGCCATGGAAACTCATTCCTTGAAGCTCCCGAGGCACAGTTCTTGTGCTGATGGTGCTTCCAGAGGCAGTTTAGTACTCTGTAGTGATACAGCAGATGATAGGCGATTTGTACAGGCTACGCGCTTCAGCACTCGTCTGCCCCGCTCTGTGAGTTTGCGTGGTCTACCACTTTGTGGCCGAGCTGTTGTTGCTCCTAGGCTCTTCCACTTCACAATAATAGCACTTATGGTTGACCAGGGCACATCTAGTAGGGCAGAAATTTCACGAACTGACTTGTGGCAAAGATGGCATCCTATGACAGTGCCGCGTTCAAAGTCACTGAGCTCTTCTGAATTGTAAATGTTTGTCTGTGGAGATTTCATGGCTGTGTGCTTGATTTTATGCACCTGTTAGCAATGGGTTTGGCTGAAACACCTGAACTCAATAATTAGTAGGGGTGTCCACTGACTTTTGGCCATATAGTGTATGAAGAAAATGCCATTATGGTGACCTATGAAAAAGCTGTTGCCAGGGACAATTACTGTCACTTCTTAGGAATCTCATTAGGGTTTAATTTAATAGCCAGGGCAACATGCAAAACACACAGAATGCACCACTGTGTTGCAGAGCAGGTTCAAAGTCAACAGGTATCTGGCCTCCCCTTGTGGCATGTTCTCCTCCTCACTACCTCCCAACACTAGCAGGAGGACAGGCAGAGATGGCCTTCATCCATTCCTCCACAGCCACTTTAACCACAGGTACAGGCTGACCCAAAGCAGAGGAGGAATGCAGTGTGGGTAGCAACCATGAAACTGATGAGGATTTCAGGCTTCACATGCATCGTCATGTGGATTTAACACGCAAATCAAGTGCTGTGATGTAAAATTGTGTCAAACAATATAATTACAAAACTAACATTTATAATGGGATATGGTACTGTACAATTGCTTTGCATTTCTTTACTAAAGTCACCTACTTGTCATCTATTTTTAGTGTTTGTTGAATAATGGATGGTAGATGAAGCAGGTATTCATGACTGTGCCCATGTCTACAGCAGTGGCAGCTGGTGACTTTAGTGGCTGGTGACTTTAGCGAGGAATCAAGTCGTCAACTCTTTTTATACATTATTTATTTATGGTATTTTCAACACCAAAAACAAAAGCAACAACCATGCAACACATAGATCCTTCCATGTATGACTGAATATATGAAATAAGGTTTAAAAAATATTTGTAGTATGAGGTAGACATCGGCAGAGGTAGTAATAATACTAAGGCAAGAGGGTCGTGTCAACAATACAAAACAAAACACACAAACAATATATACGACCTCAGTTGTTGGGCAGACTGGTTTTTAAACCTGTTCATCATCTCTGCCCATCAGAGCCTCACTTCTGAATGTGACATGAAAACAAAGCATGAGATAATACAACAATAATAAAAGAGAAGAAATATGGTACGTTTTGGAGATGATGACGAACTACCATGCACTACTAGCACAGGAAAGGCAGGAGGGGAGTAATGTCGGTGCAGGGGTCGCTCAGCAATGTTTTTACTGTAAATATTCGAAATATTCGATTTCTGATCCCTCCAATTCAAGTTATATTTAGTATTCTTTTGCACATTCCACTGAGCATCGCCAGTTTTTCATTTCACTGCATGTCCTGTATGTGTATGTGACAAATAAAGTTCTTCAATCTTGAATATTGAATGAGGACAGCTTCCGGCTAATAGTCAACATCCCACAATATATTATAAAAGAACATGAACACACACACACACACACACTGTGCTGTGTCGTGTGGCAAACTTGCGTTTTGTGTGACTACACAAAACATACAAAATTAGCATTCATATGATCAGAACATCTAGGGATGCCATCTAGCATGTGACCAACATGCACTCATTTGAGTACAACATGCTTACAACAAAAGACACTGGCAGTGTAGAGTAGAGGACGTGTGGAGGCAGATCATGTGAATATTGTGTTTAACTGCGAAATGAATTAGGTCGACACCACTGAGCTTCACAGTTCTGCCACTCACTCCACAACGCATTTGCACACCCTAAAACCCTGCTGTCATAACAACCCACCCAATCTGATAGACTGAACAGCTACCAATCAAAGCATCGTAACAGTGTTTATATATATAGACATACTATGTAATGTGCAGATACACAAAAATTCCCCCTCCCCCCAAAGAGCACTCAAAGTGTGAATGACTGAAGAATCCTTATCCCTCTCATGGTCTAAGCATGGAACTCTCTCTTGCTCGCGCTGGTCGGCCCTCCTCAAATTCTGGCTGTGGTCTCTGCAATGCAGCCGGGTAGGCACCCAGAGTAGGGCCCGGGGCGTGACCCCGCGCGGGGTCTGACTGGAGGCCAGGAGGAGATTGAGGAGGCTGCAGGTCAGCTGCTGGTTGTGGTTGCTGAAATGCCGGCAGATGGGTATGAGGGGCCCCCTGTGGCTCTATACGTGCCGGCACCCGTAGAGGAGAGGCTGGTTGTGGTGGGGCCACCGCTTCCTCACATGGGTTTTGCACTTTCCTCAGTCTTTTGGCATGCCAGTGAGAGCATGGCTGGGCCCAGCCAGCGGCTAACTTGTAGGGGCTGAGTCCAGTATGATGTCATCTTGTTGCACCGATGAGGCCTACGGGCTCGGACACAGTCACCCACTCGGATAGCAGTGTCCTTGACCCTGTGTTTCCGGTCGAAATACTGCTGCATTTGATGCTGGTGTCTATTCACGGAGGCTTTGGCCCGTGCACATAGGCCGCCCGCTGCAGGTGGTGCTGTGCCTTTTGCCTTGAGCCTGTCCAGCAGCAATTCCATTTCCCGACCCAGCAAGAGGAGGGCTGGAGAGACTCCAGTTGTGACATGCTGGCTGGCCTTGTAGTGCATCAGGGTTTGGTTGAGTGCTGTCTGGAACATGCCCGGATGCCATTCTTCAGACTCCATTTTCTTGTGGATTGTAGTACGCAGTGCAGATGTGCTTTATCCCTCTATTACTGAGGAACCCAGAGAAGTCTGCAGAGAAAAACTAGGGCCCGTTATCTGTGGTGATGGCACAAGGCATGCCCCAGCGTACAAACAGGGCCTCCAGGATCTCTGTGATAACCTGCGTTGTGATGGTCCCAGCCGGAACCACTTCAGGCCATCTTGAATGGAGATCCTACAGCACCAGCAGGAATCGCTGATGGTGGGGAATTCCACGGCCGTGGATCTCAGCACAGATGTCGAGCTGTAGATGTTCCCATGGGCGGGACAGCCATGGGACTGGCTGTAGAGGGGTTGGCGCCGGAGTTCTGGTCTTCCCGCTGAGGAGGCATGGTGCACAGTCTCGAACAAGTGCTTCAATGTCGCGGTCAATGCCCGGCCACCAGACGAGGTCTCCGCACCGTTGTTTCAGTTTCACAATGCCCAGGTGCCCCTCATGTGCCATTGATAGTACATGTGCATGCAGGCCCCCAGGCACCACAGTGCCACGGCCCCTGCAGACACAGACATCGGCCCGGCATGAGAGTTTGTCACGCATCCTAGCAAATGGAGTGAGCTCGTCAGGGACCTTCACTGGCCATCCAGAGCGTATGTACGTGCGTAGCGTGGTCAGTATGGGGTCACGCTCTGATTCCTGCTGTAGATCCTCCAATGACACAGCTGGGTGTAGGGGTGTGTGTAGCATCTGGATGAGCTCGGGTTCTGTGTCGTCACCTGGAGAAACGAACGGTGCAGGGGCGTCGATAGAATGGGAGAATAGGTCCACAACCATATTGTCCCTCCCCGAGGTAAATTTCAGCTCATAGTCATATTGCCTCAGGCGTTCACCCCATCTGTGTAGATGCAGGGGTTTATGGCCAGAGCCCGATCGTGTCAGAAATGCGCTCAGGGCTTGACGATCCGTCCGGAGGAGGAAATGCCGTCCGTAGAGATAGAAATGCCACCTCTCAGAGGCCCAAACGCAGGCAAGCGCCTCACGCTCACCTACAGAGTAGCGATGTTCTGTTGATGTTAAAGCCCTGGAGGCAAAGGCTACAGGCCTCTCCAACCCGTCCTGTACCTGTGAAAGGACTGCTGGCGGAGGGGTGCAGTGGTCTGTGAGTAGTGGGGCAGGAAACGGAGGTAGTAGGCCGTCATGCCTCAAAATGAGGAAGTGTGCGGTGAGCTCCTCAGAAGTGGGCAAAGGGTATCCGTCTGGGATCACTGCCTTATTTGCTAGGCGTAGGTCTACGCAGATCCGTATTCCCCCTGATTTTTACTTTTGCAATGACCAAGTTTGAAATCCAGGGGGCAGCGTTGACTGGCTCGATAATGCCCATGTCCAGAAGTGTCCCAAGCTCATGGGTGACCTCATCACTCAGGGGGGAGGGAACCTGCGCAGGGGCTGTATTACAGGTGACACTGCAGGATTCACCAGAGGCCTGTGGGAGACAGCCAGGGCCGTTAAACAGTGCTGGAGGTGATGTGGTGAATGTCTGAGCCAGCACCATCCCGAAGTGTGAACCCCAAACCTGTGAACAGGTCCAGGCCCAAGAGGTTAGCCCCCTTCCTAGCGATGTGAAACGGAAATGATGGCAAGTACTTGGAGCCGTAGTGAACGGGAACGTGGAGCACACCCAGGATATCTATCCTGGAGCTGTCGTAACCACATAGCGCAGCAGCAGGCTGTCTTAACAGCAGGTGAGAAAAAACTTGAAGTACGTGCTGGAATTGAGTAAAGATGCGGCCGCACCAGTGTCCATTAACAGGGGAAGAGTCACCTCAGCTAACTGCACAGTACATGTTTTGAAAGCCGTCCGACCAGCAGTCACATTTCTGATCTCTGTGTGGTGGCATTGAGCAGAAGAATGACCCATGTATGGGGAAACAGCGGCTGGGGCGGAAAGGCACATCTTGGCTTCATACAGTTTCTGCATTGTTGTCCTCTGGCAGGGCAAAGCTGTGCCTTAGAATTGTGTGATCTAGAGCTGCAGTTGCTGCAGACCTCTGAGGTGCACCTGTTGCTCTGCCGCTGTGTGAGCTGCACTGGAAAACCCGCCTCGGAGCACTGACTGTCGTCTGCAGACTGGGTGCTGTAATGTGCGTGATAGGCAGGCTGTGGCTGCTGAGCAGGGACATCCGCAAGGCACCACGCGCCGCCTGCCAGCAAAGTAGTACACTCGACAGCTGCCTCAACTTACAGCGCTATCTCCAACACTCAGATTCAGATTGTCCGATTCAAGCAACAGTTTTTCTTCTGTCTTCCCACACAATGTTCCCTCAATAAACTGGTCCCGATTTATCCGATCCTGCAGTGCCCCGTACTCACACAAACGTAGCATGTCTTTTAAGTTCGTCACATAACTCTGTACTGACTCACCAGGTCACTGCAGCCGCTTTCGAAGCTTGTAACATCGAAGTAAAATCCTTTGATGTCCGGTGAAGTGGGCTGTCAAGATAACAACTGTCTTCATAAGTTTCCGGCAAGCCTAGAGTCAGAAAAATCCTTTGTCCCTCTTGTCGGAAATCGTAACCCAACGTGTCCAGGTACACCGTGAAGCTACCCAGCCCATTTGCCCACGGAATTGGAGGGTCTCCGGGGACTGCAAGGAAGGGTGCAAGTGGGGGTAGACTGAATTGAGCCATTCTCGTCACCAATATTGTGTTTAACTGCAAAGTGAATCAGGTCGACACCACTGTGAGTTTATATAGTGTTTATATATATATAGATATACTATGCAATGTGCGTATACACAACAGTGAAGCTGGATGGAGCTTGTTTTAATCCTGTGTTAATTCCACGTTTTGTCTGTACGGAAAATAATGAAATGTGTAGCAATGTCGTCGGCAGTATATCATTTCTTGTGTTATTTTGTAGTTGCATTATTAACATTTTCAGCATCTAGCAGCACGCCACCACCAAAAGACTGTTTAGTACGTAAAAACATTTGTCTATCCCAACATGGACGTCTAATCTTCAGTCCCTTTAGTACCGGGAATTAGCAACTGGTCCCGGTATTATTATTATTTTTTTTTTTTTGGAGGGGGTATTTGTTCACTTTTTATAACTATGTTGCATTAATAGCAGCCTAAACTAATAATACATACTCAATATATTGTGTAAATATGATTATTTTCTTGTTTAGATAGGCAGGCATACGAACTACCTGTAGAAGGTCTAAAAATAATCACTTGCGCAGATGTAACAAATTGTCACGAACGCCACGGAGGAGCTGAAGAGACGAGACGCGGAGTGTAGTTGTATTGTTGCTCTGTGGCCCAGACACCACCCAGAGTCTACCTTTTATTGTTCTTTACCAAGGAGACTGATTGTTATTTTGGACATTAATCCGTTAATACGCGGTTCTGATCCGGGAGGGGGGGGGGATGGATATCGCTGGATATTGGTGGGGACATGTCCCCAGTACATTCTATGCCCATGTGCTTTTCCCATAATACATTTCCCATACATAACATTCCTCATAATCCCTCCGGCCCCCCACGTCATCTGCGCGGCCATGTGGTGGCCCCGCCCCCTCCTGGCCGCTACAGAATGTAACGAAGAACGTCTTCATGAGAAGACGATCTTCTCAAACAGAATTGCTGCATGTTCTTCATAGAAATAAAACATTTGTATGTGATAAAATAGCGTTGTTCTGTTGCATTTATTTCTATAGGCCTAGCATTAAAATAGTATTAAAAGGCACTTCCGGTTTCCACGGGAATCCTGGGATTTCCCGGGAAGGGGCTCTATAATCCCGGGATTTAAAAAGGGTCAGATTCGGGAATTTTGAATAACCCTAGTCCTCGCCCGACCGACTACGATACGAAGCATTTGATTTCTCAAATTCTCAAAGTGGCATTCAATTTGCCCAAACACTTGTTTGACTCACCTGTTATTTTGTTGATATGCACTCATGAAATTTCACTCATGAGCAGATGTTCGATCAGCTTCAGGTACTGATAAACTTTTAGCTGCCAACAAACAGGCATACAGTATGAGAGTTCAATTGTTTTGTGGATGATGCGGGCTGGAGACTGGTGAAAATATCTGATATTATTAATATATGACACCCATTAACAATAGCTTAATACAATGACAACGTCACTCTCATTAGCATGAGAGACCCAAACTACAGTGTAACTATTCAGTTGATTTCTCCACACAGTCTTTCGAACGAAGGAAAGGAATGTAATTACAAAAATATAAAATGTATTTGTGAACCATAGAAAACCCTTTACTGTTTATGAAGTTAAAGAAAAGGTGTTATGAGAAAGGAAATTGTAAAGCCTGAAGTGGCAGACTAAATACTAAATGACCTTGCACACTTGGTCCACGTGACACATTTGGGTTTAGTGTGGATAGCAACAAGACTCTGCCCCAGCGATGAGCAGTGGCAGAATAACGAAACGATATTTCTTGGCCATGGAAATGGAATACAGTGGATTTGTGGCCCAGCAGCATATCTATAAAATAATCTAAATTGAGTTTCATCCTATTCACAGCCATGTTCAAATTAAGTTAACCTTTATTTATGTTCTTAAAGGTTAAAATGGGAGCCAGACAAAATGGATACCTGATTATGTTGACCAAGACCTCTAGTATAACTGCTAGGGCCTGCTGTCTGACAAAACCAACACACAATAACCAAATGAAAATACATTACAAAATTAAACCAATTAAAAACATAAAGGAGACGCAATTCTCGGTTACATTAATGTCAAGGTAGTAGTAGCAGCCCACTGCATATCTGTCATAAGCACCAAGTAACCCTGTGGCAGCCGGCCACCGAGGAGCATAAGAGGAGAAGTAAGAAAGCATTATTATGTGCCTTTCCCGGCATTCATACTTCTGAGACACAGCCGTATAGACCTGCAATCATCCGAATTGGAAATACCTGCGCCTTGTTAGAGGAACTCCACGGCAGCCAATCAACGGGCTGTTTATAGGACATAAATAGGAGAGGACCCCACAAGTGGGGGAGGTGGTGGAATTGATGGAATTAATATTAATGCGCTGTGCATGTACTGTGATCGTAGAAGAAGTTGGCTGTGTGCCTTTGCCCTTGAACGTCTGAGAACCCGCTTCGTGTATGACCCTCGCCTGCCTGACTACCCTCCCGCCTGCCTCGCCCTGATCTGTCTGAGAATTCTTCCCGGTGTGCTAGACCCTGCTTCTGGACTACAACGACTCTATTGGATCACGAACTTGGCACTGCTACTAACCATAACTTCTCACTCCCAGTCTCACTCCCAGTCGATAAAGAGTTTGTATTTCATTGAATTTTGGTGTGGACATTGAATTCATTATTCATGTCTCGTGAACACTCTTACCCCCAACTGAGTGTGTCACATATGGTGGAGAATGCGGGCAGCATGATTCTGATTGAAAATAATAATTCACCCACACAAAAAAACCCCAATGGAATCAAAGGATTTAACGGCACTGGTCGAGCTACTCATCTCCAGCAATGAACAGCAGGCTCGCCATGAACAGGTCATGCGGTTACAGATGGAAACCACAGATCTCCTGCGGGCTGGATTAAAGGAGCGACATGAAGCACAGGAGGGGCGTGCTTTCAAGGAGAGGTCCGCCGAAAGAGAATGGTGGCCTACAGACCAATGGGTCATCAAGGAGCAGCAGGAGACCCAGAAACGGCTGCTGGACCATCAGGCCAAGCTACTGGCGGTGATCGAGGAGCAGCACAAGGAGATCCACCAGATCCTGCCAGCAGGCGGGGCAGTGGATGGAGAGGGAGGTGAGAAAAGCATCCAGGAGAACCCCCAGGGGGCCTTGGAGGGGGCAGCCAAGCCTCAGGACGCGGCTCTGGCCTCAGACCCCAAGCAGGCAGCAGGGGGAGCTGGAGCACCGCAGGCAGCGGAGGACCCTGAGCTCCAGGCCGGGCTCCAGAACCAGATCCAGGCCGGGGAAAGGAGCGCTGAGCCCCAGCCGCCCGCTAAAACCGGCGTCCTGGCCCTCGGGGCTCACAAGGTCGCTAATGAGGAGGCAGAGATGGAAGGAGAGGAAGGAGAGGAGGAGATGGACGGGGAGGAGCGCTCCGACGACTCTGACTCAGAGTCGGACGAGAAAGAGAACTTCCAGGCAGACCTGGCCAACATCACGTGTGAGATCGCCATCAAGCAAAAGCTGATCGACGAGCTGTAGAACAGCCAGAGGCGGCTGCACACACTGAAGCAGCAGTACGAGCAGAAGCTCATGATGCTGCAGAGCAAGATCAGAGACACGCAGCTGGAGAGAGACCGCATGCTGCAGAACATGGGCTCGGTGGAGAGCGGCACGGAGGACAAGGCGCGTAAGATCAAGCAGGAGTACGAGAAGCGTCTGAGCATCATGAACAAGGAGCTGTAGAAGCTGCAGTCGGCCCAGAAGGAGCACGCGCGCCTCCTCAGGAACCAGTCGCAGTACGAGAAGCAGATGAAGAAACTGCAGGGAGACGTGACTGAGATGAAGAAGACCAAGGTCCGGCTGATGAAGCAGATGAAGGACCAGCAGGAGAAGAACCGCATTAATGAGTCTCGCAGGAACCGGGAAATCGCCTCCCTGAAGAAAGACCAGCGAAAGCAGGAGCACCAGCTGCAGCTGCTGGAGGCTCAGAAGAGACAGCAGGAGCTGATCCTGAGGAGGAAGACCAAGGAGGTCACCGCTCCGAGACGCCAGGCCCGGCCCACGTCCGGAAAGGTCATCAGGAAGGTCATGACCTCTGAGCCCAGCCAGGACCCCTACAGACCGCCCTCTGGACGCATGTACGCCCCGGGCAACGCCGCTCCCAACGGCACCAGGTCTTCGTACCGGCGGACAGCGGGCCTGTACTCGACCCGGACGGCACGGGGGAAGTGGCAGTCGCTGGAACAACGCATCTCCGACGTCATCATGCAGAGGATGACCATCTCCAACATGGAGGCCGAGAGGAGAAGTGGAAGCGCTACCTCACAAACAGATTTGAGTGCACAGACACAAATTATGAAAGGGCAGATCAAATATAAATGTGTGCATCAGAAAAGTAGCCGGCCAGATTACCTGAGTAGTCAGCCGTGGCTCATGTAGAAATGTGTGTTACTGGGTGTTGTTGGGTGTTGATGCATGATATTGAGTGTAAGGTGTGTTGTTGGGTGTCCTTGTGATCCACAGTTACTGTCTGTTATTGTCGTGCAAAGTGTTTTGTTGATTTCTCTTTGTGATTTTCATTTCTCTATGAATGGTTTTGTGGAAAAGAATTTCCCGGTGAAAATAGTCTAACTCCGAATGAATGACAATTAATATCCATGCAGTCTGCAGGACTTGTTTTTAATACATGGATAGAGCTTATGTATTTTAAATTTGGACAACTGGCCTCATAGAGACATTATTATTACAAACATGC
This sequence comes from Coryphaenoides rupestris, assembly GCA_002895965.2. Classification (NCBI taxonomy): domain Eukaryota; kingdom Metazoa; phylum Chordata; class Actinopteri; order Gadiformes; family Macrouridae; genus Coryphaenoides; species Coryphaenoides rupestris. The sequence continues at coordinate 671,679 of PIJE02000043.1, read as the reverse complement.
CTGAAAACTTTAGAAAATAATTTCCTTCTACTTTAGTCATTATTGATGGTACTGAATGTAAGACCTAGGTGCCATCTGCACTGGCTTTACAGAGTCAGCTTTATAGTGACTATAAGTCAAGCACAACCCTCAAAGCATTGACTGGATGTGATCTAAGTGGTTCTTTTTGTGTCTGAGTTATTTACAGGTGCTGTATCTGATAAGGTAATTACTGAACGCAGTGGTTTTTATGATGTACTTAAAAGACTGAAAGTTCACAAGTGCAACAATCAAATGGTTGATAGCGACTCCACACATCAATTTACAGCAGCGCTGACACAAAAAGCTACCAAGCTCGCTAATTAGTTAAAATTCAAAGGTTTATTTGTCACCTATTTCAGTGTACAGGTACATTGAGCAGTGAAATGTTTTTTTTTCACGAGGACCAGATTGTTACCGCGCCATCGTGTGATTAGCATAGCTAGGTGATTAGCCCATTGTAGCTAGTAGTTAGCAGATCTTAGGCTTATTTTCATTGTAAACACATCACTAACGTACTCACCCTGCTTTGCATGTGCAGTAGGACTCCACCATTTTGTCCTGACAAATTTCAATGTGGAGTTTGTGAGGCGTTTGTGTCTTCAGCATAGATCGCCAACACTTAGCATCAAGTTTTATGTTGTCTTCTGCTCCGTCTGAAATCTGAATGTCACGGATATATCCTTGTGTCAAATAGTTCAGCCTTTCTGTACAACTCTTAGATAAAGTAGCGGCATTTGGCAAATAACATACAGCGATATTGAGAGAGAATCATCAGCAGGGGGGCGTTGTTCAGTGGACATTTCGGTAACATGCTGCAGAGCTGTGGGAACGCTTGGGGGACATAGCAACAGTAACTAGGGGCGGCAGGACTTGCCGCTTGAATAGGGAAAGGTCCATTATGAATGCACGATTAGTGCATTCGCTTGTCAAAGTACTGAATTGAAAATAGAGACTGATATCATTGAAGATTCAACTGCAGCTATTTTTTATAGAAATAAAAAAACATAAATAGTTGGTTGTAGGATGTGATAGTAGGGTGATAATAGTGAATACTGTAGTTGCTTGGGTTATAAAAAATGACAACCACTTTTTTTGGTTTAAAAACAATATCTACAGATCATGAGGAAGATTTTTTGTTTTAATAAGTAACAATTTATTGATTGATTTATTTAGATTAATTTGTATTTAAATGTATTTATTAGAAGTACGTATTACAATACAACTGACATTACATTGATGACAGTATGTAGCACTGAGTCTGAGTAACTTAGTTGAATTCACCTTCATGCAGATGTATTGTAATTGCCTTGAATAATAAATATATTAAAGGTACACTAATCTGTCAGTCAAGTCACACAGCAAAGTCGCTTAGAGTTCCTATCCTCCTCTTTAGTCTTTAAAACTTATGACTTTTGTGTCCCCTGGCATGCAAATGAAACAGAGGGTAAGAATTAAGTATTGAAATATATTGAAATGCATTAAATTAAGTCATAACAAATATGTATTCCTCCTAGGAGTCTTGCAACTATTGGGAGGTGCAATGGAAGTTCTTATATTCTCATTGCAGTCATGCCATGTTAACACACAGGCCTGCTGGTATTGTGCCATGTTAACACACAGGCCTGCTGGTATTGTGCCATGTTAACACACAGGCCTACTGGTATTTTGTCATGCCATGTTAACACAGGCCTACTTGTATTGTGTCATGCCATGTTAACACACATGACATGACAGGTATTGTGTCATGGTACACAGCCCGACTGGTCGTGCTGGGCAATTAACGTATCAAAACCGACAATTAGACCCTCTCACCGACTAAAGCTTGGCATAAACTGTGCGTTTTTTTAAGTTGTGTTGTTTCATTCCAACTCCTACTATATGAGTAAATCGTCTGCGATGTAAAGCCAAAATTCATGATTTATGTGCTCACACCAGTGGTGTAGGCCATTGGGCATACTGGTACAAATCTCGGTGGGCTGCCGCGTCAGTGGGCCGGTGGGACTGTCAAAGAAATGCTGAAATAACAATCGTGATGCGATGTGCGTGCACAGGCTCACAGGCCAATCACAACCAAGTTAGTTAATACATATTAACTTTCTATAATTATACATGAGTATCGGGCAGCAGTCAGATAGGCAAGGAAAAAAGTAAAGGCGGGGCCGAAAAACATAAGGAGCAGCCAGGCCAAGCACAGGCTTTCACATGTAAAAAGATAGAGACATTGGACCTCATTCTGGAACGCAGTTAAGAAAAAGTTAGGAAGAAATGTCTTCTTAACTCCACTTACGAAGTTCCTGCGACAATTCTGGCATTCAAGAAAGTTTTCTTATCTGGGATTGGTTCTTAGCTAAGAACAGGATTTAAGAACGCGGAAAAGCAGTCGTAGCGACCTATTTGGAGTGCGCCCATGTTCTTAAGGGATGAATTTGTGAGAAGTCATTGGTGATTGCGTTCACATCAATTCTACAGACATCCTCGGATGTAAATAATTATAATAATAATAAATACGAGAATATTTGTATCATTAACAATGACGTTTCACATGCATAGTCATGATTCTACGAGGCATCGTGATGTCCTAAAATAAATAAAAGCACGACACGAACACTGCAAATGGCAGTGAATAAAGAAATAAGCACTAAACTCAATCGCGTGGATATAGACATAGGGGAATAGAATTGACACATCTACATTCTGTGAATGAACATGTGAATATCCATAACTAAAATATATCATATGGGCCTATATAATATACATAATATACATAATATACATAATATACATAATACACCAAGGATGCGCAAGGATGCGCAAGGATGCGCCAAGGATGCAAAGGATGCGCCAAGGATGCGCAATTACGCTCCCGTGAGGCGCGCGTCGGGGCTCCGAGTCAGTGTCTCTGGGGGGGGGGGGGGGGCTCCGTTAATTTGCGGTTCTGATGGGGAGGGGGGGGGATGTATATCGCTGGATATTGGTGGGGACATGTCCCCAGCCTCCCCCCCGGTGGGGACATGTGTAACGGATGCCAACTGAGCTAGCACGCTAGTTGCCAGCAGTATGTGGTAAATCCTCACACCCTAGCCTTAAAGAGGCCTGGGCTTTTAGCTCAGTGGTTAGAGCGTTCCACTCCCATGCTGGTGTGTTGTTGTAGTTGACGAGGTGGCAGGTTTGAGACCTGTGAGTGGTCGAATCGGCTTCGGCTACACATGTCCCCGGCGCAGTGCCGGCGCGAGGCAATCAGGCGCTCAGGGCAAAATAACGAAAGTGCGCCCCCCATGTGGACTTCACAAAACAAGATAAAATGCGTCATATTACTGTCAGCTATTTAAAACCAGTACGCTGTTAACACCAACATTCAATGTAGGTTATAACAACGTTACCGACCACACACAACGATGGCAAATAAGCAGGTTACTGGCTCTGGAATGAACAGGTACATGCGCTGTACGGCTCATAGGCGCACGCTGCGCACTGGTTGAAAGTCGGTGGCAGACGCTGTCATGCATATCACTCTGAAAACACGTTTTTCGTCATGGAAACACAACGTTTAAGTATCCTTGTGATTCTAAAGACCTGCCTTAAATTAACACCGTATTATTTGCGAAATTACACACATAGCTTTTCTCCCATTTCAAAATAAAACCGTTATAATGACCACTGTCAGCTGTAACTCATCTTTTCAGAGCGTCGCTGGTTAATTGTTAAACAACTCCCATATTTTCATATTATTATTTCATATTATTTGGCTCTTGTATCTTTTCAACAACATTTCAACAACATTTTGACATGATTCAAATGATGTAGCATAACACAGTGACACATACACACTAGGCCTAGGCCTATCCCATGCATAATCGAATAATAAGTTGACTCTTTGTTTTGATCGCTTTATTTTTTCTCAATTTTTAACTATCATGAAAAAGTTGTCCTTACGAAATCTCCGAGGAGGGGTGTCTTTATTTTGCGTGAAAATATTGTTCATCAGCTGCTTTGGGCCTCTTTTAACCAGCTCTATTCTGACTGTGTCATGCGGGGTCGTCAGATAGGCTTACTGGCAGGTCAGCAGCCGACCCACCTGCTCTTCTCTCTGTCTCACTCTCAGCAGCATTGGCTGTCTCACTCTCCCGCAGCAGCATTGACTAGCTGTGCTGCTGTCTCTTCCGCTGCTAGCTGCGACTCACTCTCAGCCACAGCACTCTCTTCACCCGCCGCTGCTTGCTCCATTTGGCCATCCCCGGAAACGTTAGCTGAAGACTCGCCGCCGGCGCCCCCCCGTAAAAAACACTGTTAATTTTGGATACGCTTCCAGGGCTTTTGTCTTTTCGAGTGTACGGCGTCTATTTTGCGCCTCACTTAATTTCGACGATCGTTTCATTTTTGGTGGTTTTGTTTTCTGTGTTAGCTATCTTATGGTTATGAACACACAGTATACTAGTAGTAGCACACAACAACGTTTGAGATGGAGAGAGAGCAAAATATTTTTTTCAGCGGTTGCCCGCCGCCCTTTGGTGCCCCTAGTGGCTTGGCGCCCTGGGAAATTGCCCAGTTTGCCCAGCGCATGCGCCGGCCCTGCCCCAGCGTCCCCACTAAATTCTACGCCCATGATAGGGCCTATCAAGATCCACAAGTAGCCTACTCATGTATTTAACTCAACTGTACAATTGAATCTGCTCTCAGCCGTCTTGTTCTCTATTGTTATTTTTCATTGTTGGTTCTATTTTCTTTACCTTACTTAGTGTGTACATTGTAAGAGCCAGTGGAGAAACATTCCACTGCTCATCTTACTGGTATGATGTTGCATGTGACACATAAAACCTTGAACTTGCACGTGGACTTGAACATCAATTATGTACATTGAACCATGCCATCCAATAATCAGTGATCAATCCAGCTATTTAAAGCGCCAAGTCTGCACCCTAGGCCTACACACACAATATGGCTCATCTACTGCTGCTGGAAGCTCTCGCTGATCGTGCGCTGAGGAGGGAGCACCAGTACCGTGACCATGTGCACACGGTCCTGTTGTTGCCCTTATAAGGAGCTGGCGGGGCGTGTCTGTATGCTAATTCAGGTGTACGAGCACGCGCGTTCCATTTAAGAATGAGTGGCATTCCTCATCGGGGGAGCGCAGCTGAGAACACTTTGGTGGTTTAAGAACACATTTCCCCGCGTTCATGAATCCGGCATGCAGATTTCTTAAGTTTGTTCTTACAAAAGTTCGTAAGAAGATATTTAAGAAGACACTTAAGCAAATGTTCGAGAATGAGGTCCATTGTTTTGGCACCAGCCTCCTCAAGTGGCCTGCAACGCTATTCTGGTGACCAGTGAGTTCCAGAACACGTACGCAGCACACGCAGGGGGAATCAACTCATGGCTCTCCTTCAACTGTGCGAGATCCTGTCAGGATCCAGTCAGGGATGGACAGTTGGGAGCAGTGGATCTGACCGGATTGGTCCTCACTCCCCCCTGTACACTGCATGGCAAGCAACGCCTGAATTCGGCCCAACTCTAAATTGAGTGATGTGATTCAAAGTCGGTTATTTCAGGTAAAGAGGCAGTAAACCCAAACTCATTTATTTTTGGTTTTAAACGTAGTAATATCATAGTAATATAATAATAATGTAGTAATATGATTAGATGTTCATCAACACAGTAATTTATATAATTTCGTCACTGAAATATGTGAAATATGTGAAAATATGTGTAAAATCTGACATTTTTGCCATTTGCCGTGGCTCAAAATAGAGGTATTCTTGTGAGATGGCTGTACAATTTCAAATCTCTGTACACTAGTACTTGTGATACGACCATTGAAACAGACTTCATTGTGTAGTTATTGTTAAGAATAGGTGGTACGACTAGCATGTTTTAGCTACTGAAGCCATAGGTCCAGAGGCTCAATTCACTGCAGCTGCAGACCATATTTATCACTGATGGGATCCATCATCTGCTGTGTTTGGAGGCACCATCGGAGGTGTGGAGACCACTTCATTTGTTGTGGTACTTATCTGCTTGTTCCATTCCCATGCCTACCTGAGGGGAAGCAGGATGATGCATAACGGTAAACAGTGAGGTGCTGTGCCAGACTTGCCAGTAGGAGTGGCACTGGATAACAAAAAGGCAGAGAAATTGAGGAAGACACAACACATGTTTAGAAGTCTCTGTTGTGCAGTGTGTTCTTGATATTATTTCTGCTCTCCAGTCAGGGGATGATTGTGTGGTATAGCAGAAAAGTGAAATAAGCCTCTCAGCCCACACGCACACACACACACACTCTTATCGCCTACCTGGGAATGGGCTGAGACGTTGCTACGTCTATCCTCAAGCTCGTAATTACTTGACTCCTGGATATGATTATTTATTAGGGACAACCCACTGGTGGATACATTTTTTTAATTTGCCGTATAATTGTGTTTGCAGTCCAAACTGGTTGCCAGCTATATTCAATTTTGAAAGTCAAATGGTTTTGTTGCGTAAGGCAGGAGAGGTAAAATGACTGTTTACAGTTTAGCGGAGAGGGACTTTGAGGCTGTTTGTCAATGCTAAAGACTTCTTGAACTTTTAATGAAAACGCATGTTGCAATCCATGTGATTGGCAGGTAGTTTGTTGGTTATTGCCTGCCCCAGGAAGATTAAAGGTGTATTGTGTCTATTAGAGACAGCCTGTTTGTCTTCTTGACCACACAATGAGGCATGCTGAGTAATGGGCCCAAGGTAAATTAGTCTGTTTGATTAACTCTCCAATATACATCTTGTCCCCACAAATTGTGGCTTACTTTGCTGTAATAGAGTCTCTGAAGAGCTTATGTGAATATAGTGAATTCAGCTATGAGCTTGGTGATCCAGCTTGATTGGGATAAGGGGAAAGGCCTGAACCCAACATGCCAGTTCGGAAATGCAGTTAATGATTCGGAAGGCAAACTCATTTAGTAGCATCTGTGACAGCAGCGCTTAATGATGATTACACTATCACTCCTGGCTCCTACCAGAGGCCTCAGAACTTTAGCACAGTGGAGAATGATCTTTAGGAAAATATCAAAATAAATTAACTATAGAAATATATCAACCATGTTTCTTCCTGTTGGAGTCCATCTGTGGCAAGATCATCCACCAAATTGTTTTGTTCTCATTTCTAATTAAATCAATCAGAAATGAGAAATTGGAGAACTCAAACAACAGCAAAACAGCATCACATTACTCATGCTGTCTGGTAATCACTCGTATGTCAGTAGGACCCAAATGTTCATAAAACCACTCACCTCGTCACTTACAGTCACTCTGCTAACCCCACAATTAAATTGTGTTCACATTGTAGCTAAGCAGTAATTTATCAGTTCGAATGACTTGGTGTTAAATGATCCAGAGTTGTTTATTAGTTTTGTTCTCGTCCCTGACATCAATATGTAAAATGCTGCTGCAAAAAGGAATTACCCTTAAAAAATCAACAGTTGGCATCATGGTACAAATGCGACATTTGAGTGTTTTGGTTTTGTACGATACACTAATAATGTCCTTAGGACTGACACACTTCAATGATATCCATGACACATCAATACAAATGTATTTTTTTAAAGCACACTTAAAAACAATTTACATTGACCAAAGCGACCAAAGAGCTGGCAAGCAAAATCACAACAAAGACACAAAAAAGTATCAATACACACGGTGCACAGGGACAAATCATCGGCATAGGTACAAATGAAACCACATAAGGAGTACTGCTCAGAGCAGGAGGGGGCAGGTCTGATAGAGCGCCGGATGCTATTCCACTATGTAGGGGCTGCAACAGCAAAGGCAAGGCCACCCTGAGCTGAAGTTTATATCTCGGCAACCAGGAGCCCCAAGTCAGGCGACCTGAGTAACCTGGAAATGGAATAAAGGGGATGAGATGCCTGCCCATTCAGGGCTTTAAAGACAAATAGGAGAACCTTGACACTGGAAACCAGTGAAGAGAGGCCAGAATAGAGCTAATATGGCCTCTTCTGGGTACCTGTCATGAGCATGGCAGCGGCAGTCTGGACCATTTGCAGGCAGGACATGGATGACTGACCAATACCACTATACAGGGAATTGCCATAGTCTCGGTGGGGGGAATCTAAGCCATGGATGACTTCTCAAGATCAATGAGCGAGAGAAAATACTTGATCTGGGGTCATAGTGCGAAACATGGAAAAAACTGGCATTTAATCCTCCATTAAATGTGGAGTCAAATATCACTCCAAGGTTTTTGACATAGGGTTTAGCAAGGATGGACACATTGCCTTGGCTGTTGGTAGTCAGGGGGGGGGACTTGTATTGTTTAGCTGTTTTGTGATTTGTAGCATCTAACACTCAATGTCCTCAAGGCAGTCCATAAAACTGCTTAGATTACATCAGCCCTTTTTTCAGGGGAGATAAATCTGTGCATAGCAATGGAAGGACATTCATATTTTCATCATTTGACCAAGGGGAAGAATGTAAATGAATAACACAATCAGACCTAGGATGGAGCCCTGCGCCCCCCCCCCCCCCCCCCCCCCCTCTTCCTCTCCCCAACTCGGGGAGAGGAAGAATTGCCTAAGTTGATAGAGAAACTTCTACTGCTGAGGTAGGATGTGAATCAGGTTAAGGCACTGCCATCAAAACCAACACCGTACTGGAGACAGTAAATTAAAATGTTGTGATCCACTGTATCGGACACTGCATGGAGGTTGAGAAAAATCAGGAGTTGATAGAGAGGACCAGGTCATTGGACACTTTTGTTTAGGCAGACATAGTATTATGGTCATCCCTAAAACCTGACAAAGTTAATCTTTTTCAATGAACTTTGACAGGAATGGAAGATTAGAGATTGGTAGGCAAGTTGGGGTCCACGTTGAGGGGCTGAACCACTGCATGCTTGAAGCAAGTTAGAACAGTACCAGTGGCCAGAAAGCTGTATATTATAGAGAGGGTCCTTAGACCGACTGTGTCAAAGATATATTGATGTTAATTTTGATGTCCTTAACAAATGAACATTTGAACACTAAAAATCCTTTTCTCTTATTTGGGGACACATTAAAGATAGTATTGTGCTGGTACAGATGAGAGATGATTGAATGGTACTGAATAAGACCATGGAGCAATTAAAAGGGGATTGATCAGACCTGCTTTAATTAATTGCACCTCAAAGCTGGAGTAATGATCAGTGTGTAATAGGCAGCAATGAAAATGTTTTGTAAACATAGCAGCTATACCCCCACGGTGTCCAGAAGGTCTAGGCATACAAAAAAGTTAGTCATCAGGAGTTCAACAAGTGGAAGAACAACAACGTTAAGCCAAGTTTCCATCACCAGTAAGAAATCCAATCTACGAGCAGGAAAAAAAGGTCTGATTGAATAGGGATCTTGCATCGATAGAGCCATTCTGACTGGGGCAGCAGCAGACACCTACGCCGAAGGTAGAGGAAGGAAGACCACACCACTGTGCTTCACAGATAGCGGAGAGCCTGCGAGACTGCATACTGGTAACGATGTCTGAATCCAGGGTACTCAGTCGAAGAAAGGTGTAAGGAACTTATAGAGTGCATATAGAGTGTATGTAGACCGTATAACTTGAGTGGAAGACATCTTAAAACATTTCTGAAATGTCCAACACTCACCAACATGACTGCTTGCTATAATTTACATTAGTCCATGCAGAGAAACATATTTTTAATAGGCTGGCCCAGTTCCAGTCATTTTGGGTTCGGACACGCATATTTTAACCTGTGAAGACTCTTCTTCCACGTGCCCGCTACTCTCTCCTGCATGTGCATGCCGAACTGCAAACCAGAGCAAAAGAAAACCATGAATCATAGACAGAGAAAACAAATAATGCTTTAGAATGTTGATAGTGGGTGGGAACTAGCCCAGATGAGGGTGTTTGGCTTTTTAATTACATTGGAAATGGATATAAACATGAATAAGAGATGTTAAGCAAACAAAATGATTGGCTTTGTTCATTTATTTCTGTTTTCCTGGAATAGTGGCGGGTCATTCTGCATCTGCATCACCTTAATGCAAACCATCTAAAGGCCGTTAGAGGAACTACATGCCTGTCTCTTCTGCATGAGCCTCACAAACAGACGCTCATGGCTTCCACTTGACATGGACTTGCAAACTCATATAAAGTTGTTCATACTTCATATAAAAAGTCATAGTTGTGTTGTCCCCAGGGGTTCTAATCATTCAAATACACATTCTTATAAACAGGTGCTCTAAATGTGCGTTATTGTCACACAGAGAGGTCGGGTCTTCTGAGTACGCTTCATAGGGAGTGATATCCGTTTACATGGGTTTAGCTGCAAGAGGTGAGAGAGGGAAGGAATTCTGATATTCGTCTGTTACATGTTTGTCAAATTTGTCAAATTCTTTGTAAAAAAAAAACTAAAACCCTCCATACAGTATTTATTCTCCTTGTCTTTGCTCTTGTTGTTATGTTCGTATTGTTTTCACTCTGGGGGCTGTTAACTGGCGTACTCAGCTCATAGGAAGTAAGAGAATGGAAATTACATTGCGGCTTTGGTTGGTGCCACAACACTTCTGCCGTTGTCTCCAGATACTCCAATATTTACTTCCATAAGGTTACTGTGAAAGTGCTGCAGCACAGTTTAGAGTGGTATGTTATTCTACGGTACATTGTATCAAAATATCATGGCAAGATTATGACCCTTATGATCCCTGCTTAATTTGCAGGATTAATTTGGATGCATGGATAATTTGTATATAGAAAAAGCAAGAGTGGAAAACCCATACAAGCAAAGCCACTGGTTTATCAAGAGCAACCAAAAAGCAGTGAAATACTACAGGATGAAACAGAGTAGGGGGTGGTGGGGGGGGGTGACTAATATCGCTTGAAGAGGCACTGACTCAACAGAATGAACTCAGTTGAAAATAGTGTTGTGGCGCCTAGGGGCAGGAAAAGTACAAAAGTAAAGGAGAATTCTGCAGGGAATGGAGAGCGAAGCAGCAGCTAGTAGAAGGTTACAGGTCGCTGAGGCTTTGGCCCTGAGTTATAGTAGTTAAAGCTCTTTAATAGCCTTTAATCCCAGCACACCATACTTAAATCAGCAGCCATTGAGGAGCAAAAAGGGGTTTGTTTTAAATAAGGAAGCGAATGGGAGAGAGATGCATATTCAAGCATAGTTTAACCAGCCACCAAGAATGACCAAGGGTCTATAAGGTAAAAAGGTGGGTGTGAATTGACATCCAATTGCACTCATGAAGTGGACCTTGTAGAAGTGGACCAGCAGTCTTACTGTTCTATTTCTATCCACACTAAGATTAGACACCTTTAGGCAGCCCTTTGGAGTTACTGTTCAGGCTGAGGTGGTGGGCAGACATCCAACTTGAATGCTGGCCGAGTAAATAAGAATGTACTTGTGAACTTTGATACAATGAGGGTAGAACAGAGGCAATTGGTGTGAAAGATACTGATGGAGCAATGAGCTGAGAAGTTGCAGAAGGATTGGTGCTGTGATGGAGCACAGCTTTTGTTAAAGGGGAGGTGAGACCGAAAGTGACAATCTTTAGGACAATCTGATTATAAGAGTTGGAGGAAGAAGTGCATACTTACCGTCCTGCAATGGAAAGGACACAGCATGTGGCATGCTTTAAAACCTTGGGCCAAACCTTTAAAATGTTTTTGAGTTCATATGTATTAATCATAATAATCCATTCCATATGTAGACATTTTTTGGATAAATAATTATCAGAGATTCAGTCCTGAGTCCTTTATCAATTATGTGGCTGACACCTTTTTCATGGCATGTGGGCATATTGACAAGAGTTTACACTCCTTTTCACACAACATTCTGGTTGTATCGATAGCGAGAAGGTAATGCTGCTCTCCATATGCCATATTTCTGCTACTGCTGCCCTCACTTATGCATCTGCCCTTACATATTTGTACATTTATAATACTCAATATTCAATACTTATGGATTTATAGGCTATATTCCCCACTCCTACATTTTCTGGAACAGCTGATGTGTTTTCATTTTTACATTACATTACATTTTGTATCTTTATGTACAGTATATTGTATATATTTTTTATTTTGTTATTTTTTATTTGCTCTTGTTATTCTTTGCCTACTTCTTATCATATATCACATATCACAAGAGTTTCACTGTTCAGAATGGCCCCGTGTTGTGATGTACATGTGACAATAAAACACTTTGACTAACTCAGCCCACAGGGATTATATATGTTAAGCCTGCACTTTATTATTGTGAATTTTGTGGAGACAGGCTGACATGTGCATGCTTGCTTACACTTATCACTATCCACTGTCCATGTCTTCCCTTTTAGCATAAACCTGTTTGTATCTTTGAAAATGTTCTTTCATTCTTATTTTACATGTGTGATACAACAATCAATATCAGTTCAAAGACAGTTCTGCATTATGTAGATGACATTTTTAATAAATTACTGTGCCCTCACCATGCCCTGGACGGATGCACAAGGCTCCCAAGTTACATAGAGAATACTACTTTGAAAATGAAAATGCATGTACTAAAGTCATTAATCAGTTAATGTAAAGTTAGTTTCAAACATAACATTAATCTAATATACAACGTTCACCATTTTGTGGAAAAGGAAATTAATGTTGAATATGAAGCCTCACCTGTGCTCCCCAATGCTCTCCAAAAGCGTAGCGTTTGAGTGTGGAGGAGGTCACCAGGTCCTGTTCTGTTAACAATCTCAGCACAGAAATCCCATTTTGTTGTTGTGAGCAAGCTAATCGCCAAGAAGCCAAAGCATCATCCACCATCAAATTAGAACTTTATTTGGCCAATAAAAACACGTTGATTTTCTGTAAATGTATCATTTTGTATGGCCCACATATTGTGTTATCAATACCAAAATGGCCTTGAAAAAACACTTCCGCACCCCTTCTTCAGGCTTTGATGGTGTGTCTGTGTGTGTGTGTGTGTGTGTGTGTGTGTGTGTGTGTGTGTGTGTGTGTGTGTGTGTGTGTGTGTGTGTGTGTGTGTGTGTGTGTGTTTGTGTGTGTGTCTGGGGGTGGACTCTGAGGTCCTATTTCCTTCCTTTAATTATATAGTACAAATGGCGCTCATCATCCTGGAGGAAAGGCTATTACACAACAAAACAGGACATTTGAATTAAAGGAAACACATTATCAAAGTGAAAGACCCCTGGTGAATTGTATTGACTTAATTTGGTGTAATTGCTGAGTTCATCAGCATGTTTAAATGAAAGCTTCACACACACACAACAATAAAAGCAGCTCCAGTTTCAGCTTTCTCACACCAAGCACCTGAATGCTTCTCTAAGTGGAGCATCTCTTCAGTCTTGAATAACATCTTTCTAACACTATTCTGGCTCTCCTGATGGTATGTCCATCTTTACTGAATCCTTTTTGGACCGCCAAGATTTTCTTCCTATTTATTATGTATGGTTCAATTTACATTGCCACTATTGTTGTATTTATCATGTTAATATTGTCATGTTATATTGTTTATTTTCTTGTTTGAATTGTCTTTGGTGGTCTCACCTTTTGAAAAAGTATTCTGACTAATCGTTGGCGTTTTCCCCCCCACTGCAGTGTTGAAATAATAGGATTCAGACTGAGATTTAAAGTCCAAGTCCAAACCGCCAGTGGAACTTCTAGCGATAAACTCTTCATGCATCCATCCAGGACCAGTAACCACCATTAGAAAGCCCCACATTAAGGTGAAGTCAAGACAGGGTATTCTGTCTGTCTACCCAGCATCCTCCATGCCAGTGAACACACTGTCTTGATAGCGGAGGCCCTGGAGCCCTACTGGTGCAACCAGGCTACTGGTCATACTGGTTTATTTGGACCATAGGAATGGTCGTACATTTGAATTGATCTATGATTAGACTTTGCGCTGTCCAGCCGTCTCAGCCATAACAATGCCTGCTGCTGTGTTCCATGAGTTTGGTGTGTTACGTTGTATTTGTGTTCCTGTTGCAGTTTGTATTTGTGTTCCTGTTGCAGTTTGTATTTGTGTTCTTGTTGCAGTGAGGCCTCGAGGCCGTAATGTCCTGGTTGGCTTTATTGACTTCATGTTTTTCTGTGTATTTAGTCAAGGTTTAGTTACCAACCTTCAGCAGCACTGTGTCTGCACCGCATGTATTTGCACAATTGGCATTGTATCTTTTTTCTTTACTGGACATTAAAAAGGATGAGTCCAAAATATGTTGCGCACAGATTTTGATATAGATTATTTGCAGCAGACATCTTGCCTTATTCTAGAGAGCTTCCTCCTTTTATATGGATGAGCAAAATGGCCAATAGCAGGACTCCGGCAGGGCAGTGGGCATTTAGTACTTTGTTCTCTTCCCTCTCTCTTGGTTCTCCTGGAGGCACACATCCACGTCAGGCTGGCACACGGAGCCCACTGAGCAGAGAAACAAAACACTGTGGTCAGCTACACACAGACCCAGGCAGACACCAGGAAGCCCGATGAGAACGGGTACTTATGGGCTGGGATGCATACAAATGCATGTACTGTACATATGGACAGCAGCCAAAAAGCCTGTTCTGGTCACATTGTTAAAGCACATTTAATGTGAACTGTGAACTTGCAACAGCACAATAGTTTAAATGCACCGATATGAAATTGAAATTCATACAAATATCAGAATGAATACAGCATAATGCAGTACAGCATATCAGTAATGCTTCTCATATGGGAACCTGAAAACGAAGTCTACATTTAGATTGTATTCTTCAATGAGCTAAGCTGTCGGAACACTCATTGCTCATTGCCAACTCGTCGACTAATAAGTCACAGGCACAGAAGGTGAACACAAAATCCTCAAAAAATGGGAAGACAAAGGTTTACATTCCTCAAACTTGCTCATTTGGTCTTATAGCAGAGCTGTACTTATGCTGATTGGCTGTTACTGCTGCACTTGTTAAAGGAACTACAAAGTAAAATAGAAAAATCTAGATAACTCGATAACTAATATGTCATTTGCATTTATATTAGTAACATGTATGTTTTATCTGATTAAGGTTATATCAACCTATATTACACCCTCCCGCTTAATTCTACAAGTCTCTGTGCATGGCATAGGTCACACTATAGTGATGGCTGCACTCAAGCCTATAATATGAATTTGACAGTAGTCACCTGCTGGGTAGCTTAGGATATGTCAATCTTTTTGTCTGTTCATCGTTTCACTTTCAGTTTTGTCATTTCCTGCTTCAGTACACCACTCTACTCTTTTCATTCATATATGCAGGGTCATTTTCAACACGGCTGTAACTGTTTCAGGTTCTGTTGCCCGCCATATGTTTGTCCAATATATAAGTAGGTTCTAGAAGAATATGACTGCTCCCTTGGTGGCATAAGAATTCTCTCATAATATATCTCTGAGTTAAACTCTGGATCTTGCTCATCAGGATCAATGTCTGGATGCTGATGTGTACTCTGCCTTTGACGTTTGTTGGACAGCAGGAGGTTCCTTCTCCAGGCTAAGAAAACACATGGTAACAAGAGATCTCTGTGCATGTTCTAAGGTGTCCATCTTTGTTCGCTGGCTTGACTGTGTAAATGCTGTGAAATGCATATACTGATAGCTTCACAAAATCTTGCCAGTGATTTTTCTTCATTATTTTTTTGTGTGCCTATCACAGTGTCTGATTAAATTTTCCCAAAGGCACTTTTACTGTTCTAGCCTTTTGATTAGGAGTGGATTGCCACTACATATTTAGTCAAGAAGTTGAGTTTTTGGATTGCTTCGGTCTGGCTCTATCGATAGAAATTCTATACAGACTCACACAAAAGGTCTGCGAACCTGAATGTTTACTAGAGCTGCTGCTTTCTCAGGCAGTGATTTTTGACAGTCGACTGTGAAGTGTGGGTAGTTGGTGGCTGGTTTGAGCATCCTCACCAGGCCCCAGTCTGGCTTATTGGCTCTGGGACTGGGTGAGGCTGCACACCTGTGGTGCATTGGCTCATCAATGCACACAGGATGAACCAGCCACACACGCACTCAAGGAAACAGATTAGTTTCAACATGTATTGTGTAATCTGTTGCCCCACTTCTTTAGATTTACAGTTAAATCTGCATTTCCTAGTTGCTTGATGTCTTTTTTTTATTTATTTTTTTAAGATTTCCTGATTCTCTTTAACTTACATTGAGACATATTCTGGCATTAGCATAGCTCAGCAATTATAAATTTGAGGACAAGAGTGTGTATTATTTCAGGAAAATCTTGCATTCCTGTCTCCTAACCTGGGGCTTCTGGAGGGTTTCTCAAGGAATATTTTTGAAAAACAGCAAAAACAAAAGCAACTCTTGGGAGATAGTATCAGGGAATTCCACAGAGTTAATGTTTTCCTTTGTGCTCTCTAAAATCGTTGCACTTGAAGTGTAACGTGTATGGGTGTGGTTGCCGTTGTACAATCCACCAAACATCACATTTATTAGTTATTGTGCAATGTTGAGAGCATATGTAAAAGTGATCAAACCTTCCATCCACATTTGATGGATCTTTTGGTTGGCCTGAATATTTTTCTGTTGATGAATAATCCATTCAGAGGAAAGTAGCTTTTCTGTTGTAAATTCAGTTACATTGTGATATTAACACACAAATCCAATATGGTTGAAGATATTATTTTGTATTAACTGCACTCAGGTCTGTAGTACACTTCAAAAATGTGATTTCTGTATAACTTCACTTCACCTCAATTGAAGTTTTACTTTGAATGTTGTTTGAATAGAACAGATCTCCATTTTTCCCTCCACGTTTCTGCAGGTGGATGTGTACAAGCAGAATTTCCACACTCTCAAACAATCTTAAACATGTCTTGAAATGAGTTTGCTGGTTTACACATCGATGATTGGATCTGATAATCCTGGCAAATATTCCTGGCGAATAATAGGAATGGTATCTTTAAAGCTCAACTGCAAAACAATGTTTTGATTCATATACTTTCCTCAGCTGCTTTTATATTGCTCATCCATTCCTAATATACTCAAACACTGAACCTAAAACCCTCACTTGACTTCAGGTAATACAAATAGAGCTACCTGGTAAAAGTGATTTATCCTTCACACTAAAGGAGATGTATCAATTTTACTTCTCAGTGTTTCCTCCCATGTTCCTGCCTTCTTCTGTCCTTCATCCCAGCACCAGATGGGGGCAAACTCACAACACCTGCAGCCATTTTGTCAATCCTCACAACTGCCATCTCTGCAACAAATGACAGCTGTGTATCTGCTGTCATCTAATACCAAACAACAGACACACTAAGGTGTTGTTTTCCCCATCAAAACAAAACCTCTGACTTTACTGAGAGTAACCCCTACAGGTTTCCGAAAGGGAACCTGTCAAGCAGAACCAAAGTTACTTTATCAAGGTCTTTGCCAGCACATTTATTGCATTGCTGATTAGCTTCTGCCATTTTCCCAAAGTCTCAATGAGGTCCGTTCCTGCAACAACGCTCCCTACTCGCAGAGTAAAGAGTGACACCAGGTTCCCCGGTTGAGGTATGAGGAACTTTCCAGGCTGGCCATGATTGACGCAAAGGGCAGACCTCGTCAGCAGGACGCTTGAGTGCTGCCGTGTTCCGGGGATTTCTGCTGTTCCCTGACAAGGCTTATTGCTTTGACAAGTATCTGTCTCCGAGGTCCCGGGCTTTTCTGACTGTCTTAACCCTGTGATCTGGAAAAGCAGCTGATCCTGGCACTGACAGCCCCAGTGCATCTCTCGGGCGAGACAACGAGAGGAGGAGGAGATAAAGAGTCAGACATAAAGATGGTAGAATCACACACACCGTGTGCTGTGATCTCCTCATCTCAAAGCTTAGGGGCCTTGTTGGGAATGTTTACTACAAATATTGATTCATAGACCTGCCGGCTTTGCTGCTTCACTGTCTCATGCACATGCACGCACACACGTACAACACGTGGTCAAAAGCACATGCATGCGTGCACACACACGTGTACACACACACACACACACACACACACACACACGTCCCAACAGGTGTGGACACACGCATGCATGCACACACACACACACACACATTGTTGAATCATATCATATTCTCAGGCATGTTCAACATTGATAGAATTGATAGAATTGATTCCTAACACAAGTCTGACAATTTCTCTGCGATGAGTTTTCTTTTCGTCCTCCTGCATGTTGGATCCGCTGAGGTGAAATGGATCTGACAGAATCAGTATGTGTTTGAGGACACATTTAAAAGGAAATGATAAACCCTGGCATGGTGGATTGATAGCAAGTTTTCCGTGACAAACTACTATAATATAGCCAGTGAGTATTGCTTTTTTCAGGTGGCATCAAACTCATACATTTATGAAGTGCTTATTTGGTTTTCCGCTCATGCTTTCCTAGGAGGAGGGCGTAGCTAATGTGGTCTGTGTCACATGTGCACTTTTGTTTGCTTGTGCTCTGTTTACAGCGCAGGGAAATAGCAGGGCTGTGAGTTGTATTAGTTGGAGTTTCAGACTACACAAAGAAAACACAAGCCAACCCTTAGTCACAGGGGAAAGGAGACGCCGTTGAGTTTAAGAAGTGTATTGGCTCGGTGTACCTTCAGATAATTGTGAATTGCATATTCTGCTGTTGTTATTCTGATGTTTGTACATTTGCTCAGGTGCTACAATAGATCAAACGTAATATCTGTGCACAGTCCCTGTTGGACAAATACATGTCCAAGCCAATTTATAGTTGCCTTGTGAGTGGTGTATCCTACCCTGATGAAGGGTACACCATAAACTGTATATAAACAGTTCCTGTATATGCTTGTTCGCTGCTTTATGGTCGTGGTGATGGAACAAAGCCAATGGCTTCCTGAGGTTCCCAGCTGATGAATCTACAACATAGTAGAGTTTTAGCCGACCTATATAGAAGTGCATTATTAAAGCCCGTACACCCATCTTTCGCTTTACACAAAGCCCTGCTGTGATCCCCGGCGAGGCGGGGATTGGGAGGAGAGGGGATGTATTTGTTATCCCACATGATTCAGTACAGGTCTGTTTTCCTTATTCTCCTCTCTCCATCCACACAATGCAGCCGAGTTGTTCCCTGTCACAGTATATCTCCATCGCAGCAGTTTTTTCCCCCTGCTCTTCCTTCCTTTCTTTCACTTGTGAATTGTCTTAGGGTGGCTTAAGACTGTCTAATCCTGGCTGACAGTTAAGTGATTATTGTGTATCCCGGCTTTGCCCAAGACACCGGCTATTGAATGAGGGCTCTGCTGGTTATTGATGGCCGTTAGGGAAGAATCCAGCCTTGGCAGCGTGAGAAATGATCCCCGGAAGGTCTTCTGACCTATCTAATTCACCATGTGTTGAATGTGGCTTATTGCGCGCACGGAAGGTAGTGTTATGGTGACTAACATTCAAATGACTCCATTATGGAAACAAAGAGTTGGGTGTGGAGTGATTCAGCTGGTTTATTATGACCATGAAAGAGTTGTTAAGGTCAGGGGTTAAAAAGATACAGAGGACATGTGAACACAAAGGGAGAAGTTGGTCTGTTGTCTGTTTCGTCACACAAATATGATAGCACTGCTTATCCCGACTGCAGGCACAGATGCAGACAGTGCACTTCAGTACTGCTATATGAGACTCGTCAATGTGTAGTGGATTCAAGTAATTTCATCCCCAACGGAGTGTGAATACCATGTAAATCACATCACGGATCAACCTTAAAAGAATATGTCCAGTTTTCATTTCACTTTCATTTCACTTTACTAAACATTCTTGTATAACATTACAATGCAATGAGGTGTCCAATAGCAATGATATATTTTCAATATACATGTGGTGTGTGTGTATATATATATATATATATATGTGGTCCTATTTACTGTGTAGCCTCTCTCTTCCTGTGCTAGCCGTTGTCCCGGTCTGGCTCCTGACTCCTACATGGTGTATATCCATCAGAAATTACAGGTGCTGATGTCAGTTTTATGGGGCGAATATAGAGTAGCGCGTGCATAATTTCAAGCACTGCATCTCTTCGTAATATGATTATTTATCCTCCAGTTCTGTTAGCGTTTGAGGACAGAGACGATATTTCAATCATAAATCACCAATGCAAGCGCAGGCCTTGAATAATTTACCCCGCAAAGAGGGCTTTGTATTTACAATGGGGAGGCATAACGGCACGCTTGCTTGCCCTTGTGTTCAGGTAAAGGTTCTGTTCCCATCATAGATCACATATTTAGCTGCTGGCTGTGCGCCCACTAAACGGCTTTTCCACAGCCCACAGGCTATAGAGCTGCTGCTCAAATGTCATTTAGGCCTGATTGATTGTAGAGGCACAATGTGATTCTGGATCCATTGTGTCTTGAAGTGTGAGAAGTCAGTGATGTTGCAGTGAGGATCTTTACACAATATCCCATTTGTGGCTTATAGAAGGCAATATTTCCTGTGGGTTTTGCATTCCTATATGTATAATGTTGGCACATGGTTTCTATTTGAAGTGTAAAGTTTGGTAGAATTCAGAGTGTAAAAATCACCAAAAGATTGACGTCATTAGTCAGGGTTATGGGTTAGGTGTTCATGGTGTCTTGCCGTTTCTCAGTTCTATCAGTGCACAAGCTACAGTATATAACTCCTGTCTCCACACCAAGGACTCCTTTCTGTCTCCTTTGACTTAGAAGCATGACAATAGCCATATCCCAATATCAATCCTCAAAAGATCAAGAGAATATTGAAATGTGGCTCAGATCCTCCTCCTTCCCTCCCTTTGCCACCTTCTGATTGTGCGATGCCAGTGCTGATGTATGTTTAAGGCGGCAGATGCTGAAGCACGTCCATGTTTTTGGCTTGCGGCAGACTCCTCCCCAGCACCGGGCTTTGTTCTCCTGAAGGCAACATGATGGCGAGCGTTCATGTCTCCTCCATGCTCTCTGTGCCAGCTGTCATGGCTGTTGGCTGCTGCACCGTGTAACCCGTGCCTGCCGCCTCATCGTCAGCCGACAGACTCACGCCTCTTGGTTGGTACTGTTGTTATTGCACGGCTCTTCAATGCCTTCTTTGATGAGTGAAAGAATACAACATGTCAAATGGTGTTTGTTTTTAAAATGGTTATTAAGGGTTGTGCAGTTGCACTTATTCCTCCTCGGCATGTTTCAATGCGTGGGTTGACGGCATCGTTTCTGTGTTTATACAAATATGAACTGCAAATGTATTGTATTCCTCATACATTTATTGTGTTATATATATATATATATACAGTATATACAGGAGAGTGATGAGTGATGTTGGAATGGCTGATAATATTCTGTAGACCTTTAGGAAGAGAAAAAAAATGTCTGCAAATAGAAAGTGACCTTCACTTCCTAGCCGGCGCATACAGAATAACAAGCTTTTTTCCCGCTCACCATCTAAATTGTTTTTAGATAGAATTTTTATTTCAGTTTTGACCACACCATGAGCTTTTGACCGGGGAAGTTGGGAATGATCTAGAACAAAGGGCCAAATTGGATGTTGAACCCGAGGGACATTGCACCATAGTGACCACCAGAGAACTCTATATGAAACAAAGAAAAAAATGTGTTTCTTTGTTTTTGGGTTATTTCTGCTCAAATTTTTTTATGACCTACCTTTTTTTTATTAAAAATGTTTTTATACTTACTATACTTACACTCTTTATTCCACGTGTTCTCAATTATTTCACTATTTAACACACAGAACTTGTCACATGGCCCAGTCTATGATGTTTCTGTTTATTTGCAATCAGAATCAGAAACAGCTATATTGCCTTAGTTTTTGCAAACAAGGAAGGTGCTTTTATGCAAGTGGTGCACAACAATGTAATATAAGCTACATTTAATATATAGCAATATAGGCAATATTGCAATAACCTACCATATATCCAGTTAATTCCATTATATAGTAAATAAACTGTTCTAGATTAAGGCCTGAAACCAATATAATAACAGTTTAAATATTTAATGAAATCTAATTCACAAGTGTTTATTAAATATGTCATGAGCCGTATGAAATGCCAACGCTAGTGTGGCTGTGTTTACTGTAACAATAAAATAAAGAATAAGCAACAATAATTAAACTTGTCACAGCAGTACTCACTCATAAATGTTTGAAACCTTCATCTGTTATATCACGTCACACACAAAATGCTCACTCCCACACAGGCAGGAATGCACAATATCATCTTTTGTCCTTGCCATTTATTTTTACAGAAAAAGCTGGTGGATAAATACACATGTCAGGAGTTGTGTGTCATTTTCCGGGGGTTATGGGGTTACGGGGGCCACTTTAGGCCAGCTGTAATCAGGCAGAAAGAGCCAATTGTTGTAGCACTGGTGATGGATCTCTTTGTTTTGGCCATCCTAGATTTGGAGCTGCCAAGGGAAAAGGGCATTTTGATTCATTTTCGCCTACCGCCTTCATTACACCCTGGTTGGCTCTGTGTGTGTGTGTGTGTGTGTGTGTGTGTGTGTGTGTGTGTGTGTGTGTGTGTGTGTGTGTGTGTGTGTGTGTGTGTGTGTGTGTGTGTGTGTGTGTGTGTGTGTGTGTGTGTGTGTGTGTGTGTGTGTGAGTGAGTGACTGTGAAAAAGAGACAAAGGGAGAATACTTTTCCGACAATGTCTTGTTGCAATGGTTGTTTATTTCAAAGGGGTATTATAAAAAGACAAGGTTTAGTCTACTTCTGGCATGGATTTCATTGTCTGGGATTTGTGAAGCTACGGTATGCTGACCGATCAATGCATGCAGCTCTAACTACCACCGCGGTCTGTTTATAAAAACTCACGTGGGATGATCTACAATTTGAATCAGACTGCATGCATCAGAATACTACTACTGACTCAAAGTGCATGTGGCCAACCAGTCGACATTCATGTCACAAACATGTTTTAGTCCAGTATCCTATTTATTATCATTATTTCACATCAGTAATTTAGGTATTGAGGATCTGCATTAGGAGGCCGTACTAAAATTGGTGTAGGAGGGGGCAAGTTGACTGGAGTACATGCTGCTTCTCTGCTCTCACTGGACACATCTTTCCCTCACATCACAGGCAGGAATGTGATGTAGATAGATCAACACCACCACCAAACCCAAGACCCAGTACTTTGGTTTGGTGGAAAATCCATCAATAACTTCAGTGAAACAATCACCTGGGTGAGTCTCAGAGATGGCAACAAAACACCATTAGACCCAAGCTTTCTTGACCTCATGGACTTGTTCAATGAACTGCATGCATAATGAGCCATTGAAAGACCTCTGTGTAGTAGGCCCAAGTTTAGAGTACAATGTGTCATAGATACATGAATGCTAATGGTCACTGATGGTGCAGTAGTCTGTAAGGATGCACTGACCTGTGTCTGTGGAGGTGGACAGGATTGCTTGATGAGAGGGTTTTTCACCTTCTCTCTCCTCCTTCAAAGTACCTTCGGTCTGTCTGCATTTTTATTCAGGTCTTTACTTGGGTGACTTTCAGTAATCAGCCATCTTCATTTGTTTGCTTGAAACATTGACGGTATATAAGAAATGGACACCTTGTGGTGACAATGAGTCACCTTGAGGTCACCCATTGGTTTGTGCACTACCGTGTTGATGCCTTGAGTTTGGCAGCAGTTATGGTAGTGAGCATATTTCAATGAGGGTGGAGTGCCTTTTAATATAACCAAACGCTGAACAATTTTAGGTGACCAAAATGTTCTCTTTCACTTTCAAAAACTAAAAACACACAAAGGGTCTAAGACGAGAACAATCCAAAACAAAACTATCTACATGCGCACAGTGCCATCGGTACACATTCTATTGGCAGGTTGTTATGGTAGCAACCTGTCAATAGAATCATTAGGAAAATGTTTTCTAAGTGAATAAATTAAGTGAGAAGTAGGGTCATTTTCTCATCCGCTACCATACAATCAAACTTATTTTAACCAGTAGAGTCGGCCCCTGCTCGTCATTACAAATAATGCAGGTTTCAGGCACTTCTGCCTTGGCTTCATTTCTGTGTTCAGCTATGTTCTTGTGTGGTTGGGATGTGTGTTCAGCTGAATCAGGTAGTTCTTTAAGAGAGACTTGGATTGAATTCTGATTGGCCATGTGGGATTCTAGTAAAGGATTATTGTCTTTGAGTACATGTTTTCCTATGACTGACATCCCCCTTGAACAGAAGCTAAGAAGGTTAATATGCCAAAGAGCTCTTCTCCTCTGTACTGACCGCAAGTGGTTGGATTTCTTGAGTGGTGAAGCTCCTTCATGGAGTTGGCTAGGGTCTCCTCATTTGTTAGGATGTACCTCTCCATGATGAAGATAGAAGTCTCCTTTGATCTGTTCCCACAACCTCACTCCAGTTCTCACTCTGCCTGCCAATATACATATTAGCATGGCTGGGAGAATTATATCCCATATTCCAGCCATCCTGAGTCTCGTTACTCAGTCATAAGTTACTGCTTTTAACTTGGCAATAGAAGCTATTCATCTTGCAGTATGACAGTCAGAATATTCATCACTGTTTGGTGGATATGTCTTCCTTTCCAGAGGAAATGGATGGTTCAAAAGTTCGATATTTTATGGATATTTTAATTTCTCGGTCTTGCTGTGCTGGTGCTGTTACTTCCTGATTAGCAGTCAATGCTCTGTTATGCTATGTACATATTTAATTGAAGGTGTTTTGCTCATACCCATTGCTATGTCACATATTTCTTTCTATACCCAAATATACTGCATATATATATACTGTATATATACAGTATATAATGAAACACTGCTCCCCAACAGCGGCTTAGTTGTGCATTATCAGTTTGGCTGGAATATTAATGTAGATTTTTCTTTTTTTTCAGACATCATCCAAGTCTTGACCTGTGACCTCCATTTGCAGGGTCACGCTTCAGATGCAAATGAGTAATTGGTGCATTAGTTGACATTAGGACGGTGCTACTTTAATTTCTTGGGGCTCGGTGTTAAAAAATGTCAGCCATGTTCTCATCAGAGGCTTTTTGTTCCAATTGTGGAGCAGAAATTATTTATTCATCTTCCTCATCCCAATCTGGGTACTCAATCTCACTGCAGTAAAATAAAAAAAGGCTGTGTGTGTGTGTGCGCGCGTGTGTGTGTGTGTGTGTGTGTACGTGTATGTGTGTGTTCAATATGAACAATGTTCTTGGACGAGTCATTTTAGCAGTGTGTAAAATATCATAATGTGGCATTCAGGGGAGCAGATGTTTTCTCTCAAAGAAGTGATTGCATTAGCAATGTAAAATCAATCTGCACTGCCGTGTACGCATTACATGCACTGCGACCCAGGGAGTGAATTAGACCAAAGAAGTCAAATCACTGTTGTGACAGACAATAATGAGACACCAGCAGATTGTACCTGCTATGGAAATACTTGAAACCTTCAATCCCCCCTCAACCACCCCCCCCACATGCACACACACACGCACACGCGCACACGCACACGCACACACACACTCCCCAGCCAGCCCAGTCAGTCAGAGATAACATTGGAATGCACAATTCACTGTGGTCCTGGTAGGTGGGGATTAGATTGGATGGGACAGAGACAAAGGAAGAGCTCCTCTCTCCACCTCCGTCTCTATTCCTCCACCCACCTCCACCATTATTAAGATGAGTAGGTGGTGGTGTGCTCTATAGGAGGAGACGCTTCCTCCATCACCAGATAAACACAATAGATGACATGTGTGCTCCCTGGGGATCATCATCCAAGTCAGGGAAGCACCAAAGTGATCATTGGTGCGTTTCTGACAAGTAATATGAATATCAACCCATGAACCCCTTGTTCCTGACTATTAGTGTCACGGTGTTTTGCCATGCTCAGATCCATACACTGTATATAAGTGGACGTAGTCAGCGTGACGTTACCCATCGGTTTGTGGACTATCTTTCTGAAGCCTTGAGTTTGGCATTTGGCCTTCACCATCTTGGTTTTTTGCAACCTGCAGACAGAGGTACAGTAGCCATATTAGGACAAGAGGGTGGCGTGACTTTTAGTACAACCGAACGCTGAACAAGACATTTAGGCGATCAAAATGTTGTGATTGTGAAAGTGTGTTCAAGTTTGAAAATGGATACACATTCTATTCACATTTCACTCTGAATAGGACCATTATATTTACCAAATGAACTTCATAATGTATTGTAGCAGACTTGAAACTAGACAATGAGACATAAAGTCAGTCAGAAAATCTTTACACCGTGAAGTGAGGGTAATTTTCTCCTCTGCTACCATACAATCAGTGGTGTTGGCCCCTGCTGGTCATTAGAAACTCTGCACCACATTGGTTTGTAAAACCGACACAGCATATGTAGCCTCTTGTCCCCAAACGATCAAAGCACTTTTGGTTTGGGTCAGGTGTTCGCTTTTTACTCATTCATCATTTTCATTTTAATCAGCCTGTTTTTTCTTCTAGTTGTTATTATTCTTTGATCCCCTGAAAAGGCAAGCAATTAAATTAAATTATATGAGAATTGATCCTACTACAACATAGTTAATGTTTACTTATTTTTTTTTTTTCCAGAAATCGCCGATATTCTTCCGAGATCACAAAAACACTGAACACATCAAGTCTTCAGATGTTCTCTATAAAGCCAGAGGTATATTCCCTCACTGCAGCTGGGCTGAATATTTGTATTGTTGGTAAATCAACATGGCTATTGAGAAACAATGGGTTGAGCTGTTTGTATTTTGTGTTTTATTGGAGCCAACATTGCGGTTACATTATTGACATCATATATTTATAGATATCACCTGGAACCAGGAACAACCACATTGTGGTGTAAGTTTTATGTTGTATTTCAACATTGTATTTTTTTAATCTCTTTATTCATTTTGTGTACAGACAGAAACAAATATTCTTTATATTTCTTTATTTCGTTCTTTCTTTCTTTCTTTCTTTCTTTCTTTCTCTCTCTTCTTGGGTCTTTATTGTTTGTTTATGATTGTTTCTTTATTGTTTCTGAAGGTCTGGTGGGTGGGAGGGGTATTGGGGACATTTGATTGGGTGGGATCTTGGGAAGTATGAGGAGGGGTGTGAGGGAAACAGTGGGGATGGAGTGGTGATGCGAGTCCTCAGGGTTACGATCAGCACAACAGAAGAATGTTTACAACTGTCGTGTAGCCTACAACGTGTAGCCTACAACGTGTAGCCTACCACGTGTAGGCCTTACAACGTGTAGCCTACCACGTGTAGCTTACAACGTGTAGCCTACCTCGTGTAAGCCTACATGTAGCCTACCTTCAGTGTAGCCTACCTCGTGTAGCCTAACCACGTGTAGCCTACACGTGTAGCCTACAACATGTAGCCTACACAGTGTAGCTACCACCGTGTAGCCTACAACGATGTAGCCACCTGTAGCCTACTCGTGTAGCCTACAACGTGTAGCTACCACTGTAGCCTTACCACTGTAGCCTACCACGTGTAGCCTACCACTGTAGCCTACCTTGTGTAGCCTACAACATGTAGCCTACCACTGTAGCCTACCATTGTAGCCTACCACGTGTAGCCTACCACTGTAGTCTACCACGTGTAGCCTACCTCGTGTAGCCTACCACTGTAGCCTACGTGGTGTAGCCTACCACGTGGAGTCTAACTCGTGCAGCCTACCTTATGTTGCCACTTGGACCGGATGTGATCCTTCACTAAGTGACTCAGATGTGCTGGTGTGCCCACTGAGGCCGGTGGAGCGCTTCCGGGACCTCCTGCCGGGCGAGGTGGCAGATCTGTTCAGCACCACACAACGAGTGGCCAGCCTGGTGGAACGCCACTACAACGCCACCTCACTCACCATCGCAATACAGGTACAAGTAGCACTAAACCATGACAAACCAGATACTGCAGTTTTTGTCTTTTCTGTACTTTATTGTCACTTTTAACATGCCTGTACACAGAAAACACTAGAAAAAGCCCACCCTGAACAGCATTTTATTTGGTTACATCTTTAGGCAAAAATATCTATGTCATGTGCAGCTTTCTTTGGGACAAATTACAACTCAACACCGTCTTTGCTAGCTCTTTTATCACTAAAGTACTCATGGAAATCCCATTTCTTGTCTGACATTTCTTTTCAAACAAATAAGAAACTTCTTACCACAAACGAATGGCCACACCGTCTGCTGACTAGATGGCACATTCTCTGAGCTTGGATGATAGTGTTTTATATTTGACTCTGGGAGGCTGGCTAAACACAGAGCCAGTATCGTTCCTTGTGCCCGACGCTGACAGAGTTTCATCACACTGACTGGCCTGCTCTGCATAACCAGTGATATATATGCTAATATCAAAACAGCACCTAGTTCCCTCTGCAGCCCTGTCAAAGAAAATCGTTTCACAGGTTAGGTGAAAAGGGGTGGGTGTTGGTGGTGGTCGGCGGGCGGAGGTGGGTGGGGGGGGGGGGGGGGGGTGGCGGGTACTTAAAAACCTGGATATCATTTTCTTTGAGTGAGGCAGGGTTGGATGGGGGGATATGATGATGTGACATTAGGTGTGACAGCGTGTGGGTTAGAGTGCTGCAAGAACAGCCCAGCAGCTGCAGAAGGACTCTCTTCTCGTATGCTGCAGCCAATCAGCTGACACATAGAATCACCAAAATCATTATCACAGATGGATTGTCCAAATAATGATAATTATTATAATAACAATGCTTCCCTGTTCTTCACGTCTATGCTGAAGTGAGCATGTTCATGTGGAAAAGCTACTGATTTTTGTATGTACGTTTCTTTTTGTAGTATGCTTGGGGGTAAAGCATATATGATCTACATACAGGTTGATACCAACCAACTGCCTCGCCTGACATAATGCATGTTAAATGTATATTTGATATGAAATTCAAAATTTGTATAAATTACATTCAAAATCAATACAATGTATTTACATATACATATATAGATATAGAGGTATAGGTATAGATATAGATATTGACAGATAGATAGGTAGATAGATAGATATAGATATATATATTTTGAATTGAATTGCTATATATATAAGAACTTTTTGACAGACGTATGATGATGTGCTTCATCTCACAGCAAACTCATGGATGAATTATGCATGTAAATATTTCGGAATTCCCAACTCATCCTAATTACGTCCTTGTGTTCCCACTAGGATGGCCCTGAAGCTGGCCAAACTGTGAAGGTGAGAGCTTAATAATTTACTGCCTTTAAATATGGCATGAAGCCGTCGTAACTGTTACACACCATTAAATAATCATTGTCTATCATTTGTGGGTGCTAAACTCTTGGCATTGCTGAATTATTTAGATGTGCTTTCTTGCAGGCTTTGTTTAAGCCATTGAGGCGTGCGGGTCTAGAGTGAACCAGGGCAGAGAGCAGTGAACCTGCTGGGGTCAGGGGTCAGCAGCTAGTCAAATATGCAAGAGAACTTAACTCTGCAATGCATGTATTTCACCTCCTGTGACACTGTACCCCGAGTCAAGGTGTGTTAAAATTCCATCAAAATAGTCAAAGCTTTTGCTTTATTCAAAGTGATGGACAGCAAGAATCCATAATTTACTCCTACTGATGTTATTAAGGGTTATCAAGGTGTGCATTAAGCATCAGAAAAATATCTTCCATGAAATCCATTGCAATCTCAAATCATTTCAGTTCATCCATTTAATTCTACTCCTTCTAGCCAGCCGATTTAATGGGTGGCATCTCACCTGGCCAAGGCAGCGACCAATTACCACACACGTGCTTTACAGTACAGGTGATGGCAGCCACTGCGTGGGGAGGGGGGATTCACTTATGTTCTGGTTATTTTATGTTTCTGATAGTATTGTTGATCACTCCAATTTTGTAGATTTGAAGGAATGTACATGTTTTATGTATCTTGACTATCCCATTCCTGCAGCTTGGAGACAGCCAATGGCATACGTTAGTGGTTCTTGCCAATGCGCCTGTGTAACAGGAACCGCTGCAGATGATTCTTACACTTTTAACGTCAACACAGCAATTTCCACCTGCAGTGTAGGACAGTGGCAAAACTAATTGTATTGGAATAATCTTTGTCTAACTTATGAACATTACTTTTTGTGGCTGGTTGACCTCATGGAGGAAGGTAACTATACGGATGGCCCAGTGAAAAGTAATGGTACAATAAAATACAATTTGAACCTCCACCCTTTAACAGCACAATTCATCTCAAGCATTCTACTCTCTTTAAAAGTGATCCTCTATCTAAACACGGACTTGATGTTAATTCAGTTTGAAGCGGTTAAATGTCGCTGAGGTAGGCGGTGCGTGGAGACGTGGCCTTTCCCTTGCATTGTTTTCCCTCTCGTCTTAATAGACCAAAGGTTAACTGTCCAAAGCAGAGCCATTTGTTTAATGCCACTAAACTTTAAAGCAGAATCTTCCTTTTGTTTGAAAAACATTTTTAATCTAGATATCACTTGTACCATATCTTCTGCATAGTGTTGAAGCAGTGTGTATTCTTACTTGAATTCACGTCTAAAAAATGTAAAACGTATTCTGACTCAGCAGCGTAACTCACAGACATAATCTGTCTGTCTGGACAGGCATGTATATGTTTGGTATTCACACATCTACACTCATATTCATCATGAACACATTTATATTACATTCAATCAATTCATTACCCCCCCCGCCCATTTGTTTTGAGTGTATTTAATAATAATAGTGATACTATGATGATAATAATCATCATAATAATCATAATAGTGACACGGCTAGACATTAACATACAACATGACATTAATATGTGACGTACAGTATTTTCCATCTTACTGAGTGAATGTGGGGAACATTAAAAAATTATTAAAAAGTGGATGACATTGACTTGTAAATCACAACCTGGTGACATCCAATGGCATCCAAAACGCTGTGGAGTGACGTGGGCCCTTTACAAATCACTGTTGTGTTAGCAGGTCCCCCCCCTGCTACCTGTCCTGTACCTTGATGAGTTCGTCTCACTTGGACCGGGCTCCACTCCCCCACCCCCCCCCCCCCCTCCCTCCCTCTTAATGCACATCACAGCTGTTTGTGCCAAAGTGTATTTGTCTGCCTGTCTGACGGACAGACATTTCACCTAGACATGAAAATTGCTTTGGCAGGCATTTTGCCCAATTGTGTCCACAACCGCACCACACTAATTAGGACGCATCTGTTTTTATTATTCGTAATAACGGACTCGGCGACGGACGACTGGACCGGGCCGATGTATGGCAGTCAATCAAGCGGGAATCGTTTATATACATTAAAGCAGAGATGCCAAGTGGCGCCGAGGCGGCCGTGTATCAGTGCAGATGATGGAAGGGGTCCAGCCTAGCATGAAAGGCGGCCTAACCTGCTGAGTATGCGTGACCTTGTGAAGCACAGAGTGACAGGTGTGTTATCGCCAGACTGTGTCGCGTCAGGACGACTCCAAAGGCCACCTGAAGGACACCGCGTGGAGCGAGCGCCATTGAACCTGTCTTCTCCAACCTCCCGGTGCCAGACTTCTCCTGGCAATCACACGGCCATGATCGAAAATGACAACTTCAACCCCCATCAACTTGATAATTATTTTTTCAGCGGCGACATCCCTAATGAAACAATGAAAGATGACAATGTAGCAAGGCCGCTGTTGCCTCTGACGTCCGCTGTTCACAGTTAGTATTGACGCAAGTTGGAATATATAGACATGTATATAGTATAAGTATATAGCATTTGTAAATGGGCAGTGGTGGAAGAATTAGTTCCACAGCTTTTACTTTAGTAAAAGTAGTAATATCAATATTACTTGAGTAATAAAACTATTAGCATATAAATCTACTTCAAGTACCAAAAGTAAAAGTACTCAATATGCAGACTGGTGCATTAGAGTAATAAACTTTAGAGTATATAATTGTATTGTATTATAAATATTGATGCATTAATGTGTTTGTCACTTTAATGTTGCAGCTGGTAAATGTGATGCAAATTTGTATTTATTTATATTGTATATATCAACTTATATTATATAATATATGCTTATATTATAATATATAATATTAAATTAGCTGTCAGATAAATGTAGTGGAGTAAGAAGTCTCTGAGATGTAGTGAGATGTAGTGAAGTTTCTACATCTCACTACATCATTCAAATATAGTAACCGAAAAACTGTTTAAGATATAGTGGAGTTTCTACTCCAGTATATCTATCTCTCTATATATCGTATAGCAGTGCAGTGAGTGCATTGTCTCACAGACGCCGCTCAGAAAGGCTTTGTGATGAACAGCTCCACTGCCTTGGTTTGCTCAGCTTCTAAGTTTTCCTCAAGGTAGGCAAATTTAATAATGCATCCATTATGCAAATGACTTCATTAAACAGAAAATACAAGGCAACAAAGCAGATGCCTCCAAACATGTTATCTTGTTTGTAGCATTTATAAACACGTATTCACCCTCGCTCCACTGTTCGTCACTGTGTAGTAATTATGGAATGAACAAAAGGCTCCACAATTACTTTATTATAGC
Source organism: Coryphaenoides rupestris (assembly GCA_002895965.2). Lineage (NCBI taxonomy): Eukaryota > Metazoa > Chordata > Actinopteri > Gadiformes > Macrouridae > Coryphaenoides > Coryphaenoides rupestris. The sequence goes on along the minus strand of PIJE02000043.1, from coordinate 639,219 downwards.
ATTTGGAGTTTACACAAACACACGCATATAGAGAGACACATAAGTGAGGAGAATAACAATAAATACAACAATATTGTACTGCCGAAACATTAAAGGTGTAGCGAATAATGTTAATATTAAAATAGGTGAATCAAACCACATATTCAATGTATACATCCACAGAATACTCAGGGAACCCTTGTATATTGCAAAATAGAAAACATATGATAAAACTCAGAAGCTAGATTTTTTCAACGTTTTGTTGTTTGTTCTGTTGTTTGTTAATTATTTTCATTCAGTGTTTTATTCAGCATTCATATACATATTCTTTTACATAAATAAGCATTATTTTTGTACATTTGTGTATTTATGTATATTATTTAAGTATATTCTTTTAAAAAAAAATGTATTGGCGATGCAAAACATTCAATGGTTCAATGTCATTTCTTAATCCGTCCCAACCCTTTCCCTCCCGAACATCTTTCCGTGTGACAACACATCCATCCACAACACATCTATACCTTCCAGCGTGCACATGTTCAGGGCTCCTTTAAAGGAACAGAGAGCCAATTAAACATTTTAAAGCATAAAAATAAAGGGTCTCTGTGGTATAAGATGTAACTTGCTTGGTGAATTGTGTTGTGTGACCAAGCCTCCAGTGACTTGTGGCATGACGGTAAAGCTCTACTCTGCATTCTAATGAACATTTTCTCTGGAAGCGCCTCTTGTCACATGACTATGCCGCCACATTCCCAGGTGTTGTGCGCTGCCTCTTTGGATAATAAAAAAAATACCTTAACAGTAACTCTATTGTCATGTGTTTGCTTTCCAGCATGTGCATGTCCATGTACTCCCAAGGAAAGCTGGGGACTTTGAGCGGAACGACAGTGTCTACGATGAGGTATTTATTCTTCATTATAATGCACCGTTCAGTTTAATTTATGTAGGGAACATTACGGTTATAAATTATATTTGACCCTTTGACTTTTGATCCCCACTAATTTACTGTGCTAAACCCGTCATCGTCAAGCAAGATGCGGGAGTTTCCATCGCTCTTGCAGCTGCATGGAAAATAGCAATATTATGAACACAGGCAACATAAATAATGGACTTATTGAGGAACCTTTTGAATTGGAAAAATCCAGTGTTCACCTCTCACCCCATGAAGGCGGGTTTTCCCATTCAAAAGGTTGAACACTGACATTCTATTAAAGCATATAATGTGTTGTAACTGTTGTACATGAGCCATGCACTGTTTGTTTAATAAACTGACACACCTGTGGCTCTAAATAAGTTTAATTAAACACAAGAGAGATAAGGTTGAACAAATATCAAGAGTGTGCTACAGCCCCTGGGAACCTGCAATACCATTCAGTGAGCCACGACACTGCAATGAGGAAAATGATAAACATGCCTTTCAGGCAGTTTAAATTTCTCCATGACATTTTGAATTTGTAACAAGAGAGTTTGCAGGAAATGAATATCAATGAATGGCGGTGTTTGATATGAATATTCTAATAACTGCCTCTAATAACAACAACAAACTTCCCAGTACTTACCCCAGTCGCGCCAGAGGCACAAGAAACACAAGCAGTTTTCCCACAGAAGTTCCCTGCCGGGGAAATATAAATAGGTGTTTTAATTAGCATTTGATCACCAGGGTTATTGTGAGAGGAGCAGTCGCACTACACTTTGTTTTTTTTTCTTTGTCACAACCAGCAAATTAGGTTTTATTTTTTTGTTCTTCTTTTCTTGGTGCATAAACACTTCAGTCTCTCTTCCCTTTACACCATGGTACTTTTATATTTAAGTATGTGTATTACAAACCACTATTTAATATGGCAAAAGTTGAATGGTTTATTTATTTATTTCGCAAAAAAAAACGAACTCTGAACCTCTACCTGTTCCAATTGCTGGACATTGGGCTCTTGAGTATGTGCACAAGTGCGATGAAAGTGTGTTGTTTGTATACTGACAAGTGTGCAGCACCATGTTTACCTCAGGGTTCTTTTCCATTGTGGAACTCCCACCCACTCAGTGGCAGAGACCACCACCCAGCCATGCACAGCCCACTGACGACAACAGATTGGTCATTTAATAAACAGGAATACACTCCAGTGACAATGTTCTTTTTTTCCTTTTCTGGCGATTCGTCATCCAGAATAATGTGCTTGTTTTTTCTTCACATGCTCTTGAATAGCACTAGTGTTGCTGTGCAATTTGGTTGAAACTTTGTTGCCGACAAACTACCTTTTGTGTTTTATAATCATCTCAAGTACTCCCATGTATTGGAAACCGTGTGCCTTTGGAACCTATAATGAAGCCCTGACGTCAATGAGTTGACATGAAAGCCACTGACTTTCTCCACACAGCACTTACTTGATATTGGACTTTTGCTTTTTGAAACACTGGTCAAATAAAACATTTGTTTTAACCAATAAAACTGTTTTAGAAATGGAAAGGAAAAAAATTAATAATTTAACGGCAACAGAATTCTAGGAAGAATGTAACTACAGTGATGCTGCTGTCCAAATCACTCCTAATAGGAATTGTCAAAGTCAAGTGTTTTATTGTCACATGTACATCACAACCCAGGGCCATTCTGAACAGTGAACTCTTGTGACATGGCAGGTGACAGTACGTTGGAAGTAGGCAAAAAACTAACAAGAGAAAAAGAAATAAGGTAATAATAAGGTATATACTGTATGTTGTATATATCTATATACAAAATGTATATATATATATACATATATATAGCACAATATACATAATAAAGATAACACAAAATATATATATAGGAATAGGGAATATAGCCTATGAATCCAATCCATTAACTGGACAAAGTTGTTGAGTTTAGGATTAATTTCCTATATATGCAAGTGCAATAAACATCCAAGTGACATGGCAAGTTTACCCACACCAACCAAAGTCATCCAATTCTGTTGAGTATTTCATACACTTTATCTTTTGACTATTACATGAAATTATCTGTCTTGGATTTCAACAGATGTCTGTTTCATTTTGGTGCACCACTTGGAGTATTTTGTTATCTGCAAGTCACCCTGATTTGATGTACCTCAAGTTGTTGTAGCCTTGTTGTCAACCTTTTCATCTCTATTTACTCAATATCTTTGTAGCTTTGGAAGTGTGAGCTTTTCAGTCCCTTTAGCGATTATCTCTCTTGACAGTTTCTTCAGCTAATGTTCTTGTCATTCAATATCTAATAATTGCATTATTCATTCAGTGCATTAAACATTAGATGAGTTTGGATTTTGAGGAAGTCCAAACTACTCAAAATAGTGGACGTTCATCAGCTGACTTTACATTACATTGATGGATAATTTATACTGATGAAGCTTGTTTTATGTTCAACTATAATTAGAGGAATCTCTGTATGTATTTATGTCCTTGGATCTTCACTAGTGAATACAGAGCATCATCTCTAGGTACCATGTGTTTATAGATGATAGATGACATTCACACACATAACACACACATAACTTCTGCTTTGCTAGATATATTCCCCATAGTTTATGAACTAAACACCATAGACCAGGCTGGTCTCTTGTGGTCAGACTGGTCTATGTTGACCAGGCTGGACTCTGGTGACCAGTTTAGTCTATGGTGAGCTTGCTGGTCTCTGTTGACCTGGCTGGGGGTGATATGGGCAGGCTGGTCTATGGTGACCAGGCTGGGGGTGATGTAAGCAGGGTGGTCTCTGGTGACCAGGCTGGGGGTGATGTAAGCAGGGTGGTCTATGGTGACCAGGCTGGGGGTGATGTAAGCAGGGTGGTCTATGGTGACCAGGCTGGTCTATGGTGAACAGGCTGGGGTGATGTGACCAGGCTGGTCAATGGCGACCAGGCTGGGGGTGATGTGACGAGACTGGTCTCTTGTGACCAGGCTAGTCTCTTTTAGCACAGGACCACAGGCAGGAATTGAACCCAGGTTGCTACGAGGCATATCGCCTACATGGATATCGCTCTAGCAGGTTGCACCACAGCGCCGCCCTACTCTGCACCATTAATTAACCTACCATTATTAACTTAATATTCTTTCTATCAGGTGCAATACGTCCCCCAACCATTATTATTATCACTGTATTACACTTCATTTATGCCAAATTGTTTTCGCCGTCTGAATATCTTATCTTGCCTATATATTTGCATATTTTTATATTTTGACTGTACATTTGTAAATCTGTTAGTTTATTTGTATTATTCTGTTGATTTCTCTATTGTTTTACTGTATTGCTATGCAACCTGGCACAAGAATTTCCTTCGGGATCAATAAAGTTCTATCTTAACTTATCTTATCTGAAAACATCCAAGCACACAAAATAGAAGAATGTTGTTTCTGAAAAATAAGAAGAAATATGAAATAATCGTTGCAACATCCAGGGTGGTAATCCCCCCCCCCCCCCCGCCCTCCTCCTCCAACACAGCCGGTGGGGATATCAGAAACAAAACAAGACCATACTCCTGATTTCTTATCATACAGCGTGAAGATGTATTTTTTGTTGCTGACGCAAAGTTTTTCTTGTTAGCAACAAGTGAAACACCAAACTCAAAAAGTGTACTGTTAATCATGTCTTTGCTGCTTAACATTACATAACTTTATAAGTTACAGTTTTATCGAAATATTTATATTTCCCAAAGTTTGTTTTGTATACCTTCTACTGTTTACCCCGCACACAAGCCCCACACACATGCGCAGGGCCCGCCTTCAGGTTTATCAGCGATGTGACCTGTTGAACTAGAGACATGACCCAACAATCACAATCCAGTGAGTCCAGTGAGCAATAGCCCCCCTAAGGTCTGTGGTCTGTAGGAGGTGTGGTCTGTAGGAGGTGTGGTCTGTAGGAGGCGTGGGCTTTAGGAGGCGTGGTCTTTATCACTTATCTCGCTCTACGCATCCCTGTTCAGTTATCTTCTGCTTGTTTGTCACTCTCTCTGAGAGACAGACAAGAAAGGTCACACATATTTGTTGTTTATCATATTTTAGCAGACTATTTTCTTGCCGATAAGAATGTAATGTCAGCTCATTCCACCGGTTGCCACCAGACTTGTGGGAAACCTTGATATACAGTATGTACATGTATACCAGACTATATATCAATTACAAGTGACGACATACCCATGACTGCTCTCTGCAGTATTCAGTTTTCATGGGGAGTTTTGTAGGACTGTCTGCACCTATATTATGTCATGGTAACAGAACATGAAGGGAAAATGTTAACTTCACTCATAATTGACGTTTGTTATACATACATCCCCTGATGCACAACCTTGGACACATCATCAGTGTTGTATCTTGGAGTCCTCGGGTGTTTTGGGTCTCGCAGCAGACATCCTCGTCCAGGTGACCCAACTGAGGTTGATCAAGCCTCAGCCTGTGTCCAAGTAGCATTCTACTGCCCCCAATGGTTAAACCTTTTCAGCCAGAGTTATCTAGATGCTCTCTCTGCCACCTTCACGCTGTTACTGATGGCTCTCCTCCTGCTCGCTCCTGTAATGCCCATAGGCCTTGCTGAGGGTGTGGCCTGCAAATCCCTGGCTGCCCCCCTTCACCGGCATGCATCTGGTCCTCCACCCGTTGTTGCGGTAGTCCTCCACCAGCTCCTGGTACTTCGCCCTCTTCCTCTCCTGCACCTTCTTCATCCTCTCCTCCCAGGTTGAAGTCCTGGCATACAGATTTTCATCAGGAGTTTGATGTTGCCAGTTTTATGCCAACCTGAGCCCAGCCTTTCCCAGCATTCTGAGACCATTCTAATCTGGCAACTTCACATTCTGTTCCTATCTGAAGATCAAACGGTAGCGGTCTGTACAGGCTTCTAGGTATCCGCTTGTATCTGAACCACGGTGGTTCAGGCCAATCAGTGTCCTATGAGGAACGTTTAAGGTTTCGCTGCGTCTGTGCAAAAAATTATGGGGGTATAATATTTTTTGGAATAGTACCTACAATTTAGTGATGATTACCTTGTCATTGTGGCAAATCCAAATGAATATACTGATTGTTTCATGAATATGTAAATTGCACTATTAATCAAAGCTTTTACATTTTTTTAAATGAAGGTGCCACTTAAGCTCAATGTCTCCTTGTAAGCCTCTCAGTACTTTATCAATTTGGCATTTGAACTTATTGCATCTCCCAGTGTTGAGTACTAAAGGCTTTAAAAAAGCGGTGGGGACGAAATGGGCCACGACAAAAAGTGGTGGGGACATGTCCCCAGCGTAACTGATGCCTATGAGTACAGCCACTAAATGGCCAAGAGTGTTTTTTTGATCACAACACCGCAAAGACTCTCACTCATATCACTCATCTCCCTCATATTAGCCACACACACACACACACACACACACACACACACACACACACACACACCACACACACACACACACACATGCAAGTGCACGCAGCCTATGAAAGCAGTTCTTGTTCGGAATGAGAGATTATTTCAAATAGGCTATTTAATCAGGACAAAACAGTGGAGAGAAAGCAAGTCAATGGTACTCCTCCTCTCCTCGCCTCTCTTCCCTCCACAAGCTCCTCTGGGAACACCAGGGACTCAATTACTGCGGCTGCCATGCTTGCTGCAAACAATGTCAGCCCATGATTATATGTTGTAATGATGTTATTTTCTTCAATTAGGCATTCTAGCCATGGCATTAACTGTGCCCCTTTACAGAAAAAAATGGAGTAGACAATCATGCAAGGTACAACTATTGAAAAACACACTTTTAACATAGCTGTTCTTATTTCTGTTATTGATTTTTCTGTGGTGGTTCTTCCTCATGTTTAATAGATTTCATCTCACCCACAACTGGGTCAAGTCTTAACTACTGAGGCTTGTACTGCAACCTGCAACTATGAACCGTCAGGAGAATTGCTCTCTCTCCTGAGATGTACAACATTCATGGAAAGGAATGGAATGATGTATTTTGGCTTCTTGCATGGTGGTTATGTTTCTCAGGTGTATTGTTCTGTTTTGCAACTAATGGTGCATCAAACAATTCAATAAGTCTGATGTGTCCCATTTTCATGTGCATTATTCCTGTGTGAATTCTTCCGGCAAAATGTATGGATGTCCTCTTTCTGCATAGGTTACCCATGTTTCTGTCCTGTTGTTTGTTTTAATGAACACACCATCACTGTAATACCTCATATGGCACCATATTCCTGCTAGTTTAGCTGGGACTTCCATGTCCTCCTGAAATGTAATACGCTGCCTTTTTTCCTTCTCATCCTTCGTAGTCGGTGTAGCCGTAGCGTTGTTTGTTCTATCCTCATCCACATGGCATCTTCTGTGCCACCAGAGTGCAAAGATGTTTGGACAAAGTGATCATACTCAAGTGTGGCTCACTTTGCCGTTGCTTGTATTTGACGTATTGGGGCGGCGTTATTAGCTAGTGCAGAACCGCAGAGGGGGAGGGAGGGTCTTGAGGATGCGGTGTGGAGATGGCAGGGCCACAATAAGAAATATCCATGCATCCTCGTGTTCCTCTGGTCGCGGTGACAGCACACCGTTCATCACTCTGACACTCACCTAGTTAACATTTTTATCAAAGGTCCCCGATTTGTCTGCTTTTTTACTAGCCACCCTCCACATGATGGAAAGGTATGAATCTTTTCTTTTTTTTTGCTGATAGTTTAGATTAAAGGAGGAGATCCAAAACATGCCCCCCCACCCCAACCCCCGTCGCTGTCGCACAAATGATGAGCAATTACTGCTGAGTGTCTGCTTCATTTATCTGCTATCACTGACAGAACAGTAAGAACCAACAGGGGCAGGGGGAGGGCAATAGAATCTACCACTGGAAGGCAGAGTGGAATGGCCACCCCTGAAGTCTCCCTGTTCTGATTAAGTCATTTGTACAACTACAAGTCCTCCTGCGTGTGCAGCTCATTAGGTTATTTAGATGCTAAACGACTCCGGGATGGGCCGGCGTCGGCGCTATTTAATTCTCTCCTTGAACCAGAGCTCAGCGACATATATGTTGTTTTACTCTCTTTGGATGAATGTACTTATTGTACATTGCCTTTGCGTCTCCCAATTGCCCTAAATGTAAATGTAATAACTATGCCAACAAGTTTCTATAAATTGCTTGGGTTAGAGAACATATTCAGTGTTCGGTGGCTCAGTAGTTAGCACTGTCTTTCTGCATGTTTTCCCCGTGTCCATGTGAAAAAAACATGGAAGATAACACTGCTGCCCTGGCCATAACCAAGGCAAGGGCAAACTGGAGTTGGTTTCCCGGTGCTACGCTGTGTGGCATCCTTACCTGCTCTTAACAGGTTAGTATGGGTTCAGTGAATTTCCCCATTGAGATTAATGAAGCATTCACTCTTGTTCTTATCTAACAGTTTATTTTTCAATTTCAACAATACTACAACATAAAGTGAATGTATTTGGTGTTGCTCTTTTCTCTGGTGTTTTAAAATGGAAGAGAACAGTCCCGAATGAGAATGTAAAAACAATGATAAACTAGAAAATGTTCTCAGTTGATCACAGATCAAGCAATCAGCTTGATAAAAGTGGACCTGGCTTGGAGGGAGCTCATTGGCTGATCAGAAAGTAGCCTACATAAACTAATAGAAAGCCGATTTTGTTTGCAGTCAATGATTAAGTACAGCGTCATTGGTCAGTGTCAAAGTTATCTTACGGCCATTGCAGAAGATATCTGAAGTTATCTTCTGTTGTTCATTGGAGACATACATAACTCGACACCTAGCATGTAGCTCATGGGTGTGTAATGTTATATATAACACTTATGGTACCTTTTATGATATATCAGCGAAAAATGTAGGCTATACGCCGTGTCTGTCAAAGTAAACAGCAGAAGTAAAACCACTGAAACTCTTGCAATGTCACTCATTGAAATTGAAGGATGATTTTGGAGAGATTTTGTAAACATGAGGAAGGAGATCTGCAAAAACCACTCGGAGCATCCCAGTGCCATGGGGCGAGTGGATGTTGTAGCACTCATTCGTCAGGGACCTGTTCTGCGAAGCTTCGTGAGAAGGACCATCAGAAATATATCTATCATCTATCCAACCTGATGTATAGGTTAGTCAAGTTACATTGTTTGAAAAGGTTTGAAGGTATACCTTGTATTGCACAAATAATCCAACACATAGTAAGTGAATAGTAGAATATACAAGTGGTCCTCTGTGCCTTTGATCGCTAGAATGAGGTTTACACATTTACACAATGCCTACACATTGTGTGAATGTGTAGGCAGCAAATGAGTGTGTATTTGTGTGTATTTGGGAGAAGCCTGACTGTAACGCATGCATAAGGGGAACAAACATATACAGTACAAAGATTTGTTCACATATCTGCTTCAGCTTGGAATCTCATGACCTGCTGTAGGCTTACAACATGGACTGTCCCTAAATGGATAGAATCTGCAATCTTCACGGTCCACCAAGCAATAAGCAGGATTAAGTTATTTCAATGAGACACAAATTCGCCTTTCAATGTATTTGTCATGCACAATATTTCTTTGCCCTTGGGCTGCATGGATTTCATCGCCGTGTGCTCTAGTACCACCAGGATATGTTTTCATGGCTCGAATTACATGTCACTTCGATATGTATAGTACCTCGAGCTGCATATTACCAGAGGTAAAATGTCACACAAGAAAGTTGTTGGAAACGCAAAAGCCAACATGTCCTGGAAAGTAAATCATGGAGCTACTTGTCTACAATGACAAAACATCCAATTGTGCCATTTCAACATGTAGTGCATTTCCCAAGTGGATTTTTTTTAGGAAATATGATATTTACTATATACTACAAGTAATAGAAAGTGAAGCAAAAACATTAGAGGAAACTATTATTGTTGGTGCCATTAGTACTAGTACTGGTTTTAGTGATCTCTATGACAACTCTCAGATGTCCTCCCTAGAGTTTAATGTCTTATTGTGTTCCGTGTCTTTGTCTCTTTGTCTATGCAAATGTTGTTCTATAACAAAAGCTAAATGGCAAAGTGCCTAAAAACACTTTACACACGTTCCACAGCCAAGCAGTTACAGCTTGAACTCAATTGCCATTGTTAGTCAAGTGTCAGCGTGGTTCAGGATATGTCAGGAAACGTGTTGATTTACATCTCATTTACCATGCAAATGTATGTATGAAGCCAATTTGCGATTGGGATTACACTCTGAAAGCATCTTCTTGTTTGTCAGACCCATTTTACCTGTTCTGAAAGAGGTAATGCTTACTTAGAGCATCAGCTGTTTTACATGGTCTACACATAGCACCTGTAAGGAATTCAGATGATTAAAACCACTCTAATATTGTGTTTGTAAACCACAAGTCATATTTAGTTATAGCTCAGTTGCATATCCATAGTGCATATCCACATACACGTCAGCCCTGTTTACACAAGATAAATATCGTGATTCTCCAACTCTTCTTTCCAATCTAGATTGTATCTAGAGCCGAAAACTGGCCTCTTTACCAGAAAGGCATAATGCCCTCACAATCGTCTCAGCTTGTTTGGACATAGGAGCCTTTTCCGAGAGTTCCCTACTTGGTGTGCACGCGCAAATATATGCTTTAGGTTTTCATCAGTGGTTTTCACTGCTTTGGATAATGGTGCAAATCATCTTTAAGAATATAATTGGGGTAGAAATTGTACCGTTTTGGATGTTCCAGAGATGCCCTCCTTGCATTCTATTGGTTGACCACCGGTGATGTATGCAAGAGATGGTGTTCAGATTGATGTACCACCTCTGAAGGGGTTAGATGCGACGCTACTTTAAATAATGCACCATTACAACTTTACTGTTTTCATCTGTTTAGTTGGAGAAAACATCTCTTTGCTTTACGATCCCAACAACCATTTTCAAATCGCGATTTGAGATTCTGAATGCTCGTGTAAACCGGGCCATACATGTAATGAGCATATCCACGTTTAGAAACTGAGGGACAAATATGTAATATGTAGTAAGTAAACAATTAAATACATTGATACAGAAAAATCCATCTCCTAGCTTCTGTGTTTCATCATGTATTGGCATTTACTTGCTAATGTATTCTTCCAAGAGAGTAAGTGATGTCGGAGGTTTTCTTTTCCTTTTCTGAAATTGATTGATGAGGTGTTTGAAGATTGCAATTGTATCCGTTGAAATATTGTGTATCGACAAATGTTTTCTCTTGAAGTTGTAAAAATGTGGATTGTAGATTTAACCCTCATTTTGAGGCTCCTAAAATGTGACCCTACTTATTTTATTACATGGAAAAAAGAGAGAACAATAAGTGGATAAGCATCTTTACTTCTTCACCAGTACATCTGTTTCTACCTGTGTCCTCTCACACACACACTTGATCACACTCATGATGAGATAAAACAGTCATATAGTCTTGAATGAGGAAGGTTCGTTATGGAATTTAACTTCTATTTGGGGACTTCAATGAAGAAGACAGCCAAGGAATGATGGCCACTAACCTTTGGCAGTGTTGTTGCCATGTACATTAACTTTATACTGTAGCTGGATAGATCTTTTATTTCTCTATTTTTGATTTCCGTGCCCCCGTTCACACAAGCACATGTAAAATGGCGCCGTACGTGATGGCTGCCGTGTTGCGAGCTCCCGTACGACGACGCAGTTTTTTGTTATTCCATCCATCCATCCATTTGCGTCCGCTTATCTGGGGCCGGGTCGCGGTGGCAGCCGGCTAAGCAGGGCCCCCCAGGCTTCCTTCTCCCCAGCCACGCTCTCTAGTTCCTCCTGGGGGATCCCGAGGCGTTCCCAGGCGAGACGAGATATATAATCTCTCCAGCGGGTTCTGGGTCTGCCCCGGGGTCTCCTCCCAGTTGGACGTGCCCGGAAAACCTCTAAAGGGAGGCGCCCGGGGGGCATCCTAATCAGATGCCCGAACCACCTCAGCTGACTCCTTTCGATGCGGAGGAGCAGCGGCTCTACTCCGAGCTCCCTCCAGATGTCGAGCTCCTCACCCTATCTCTAAGGCTGAGCCCAGCCACCCTGCGGAGGAAACTCATTTCGGCCGCTTGTATCCGCGATCTCATTCTTTCGGTCACTACCCAAAGCTCGTGACCATAGGTGAGGGTTGGAACGTAGATGGACCTGTAAATCTTCACCACAACGGACCGGTACAGCCACCCGCATCACTGCCAGTGACGCATGCACCAATCCGTCTGTCCATCTCCCGCCTCCCATTTGCCTCACTCGTGAACAAGGACCCCGAGAATACTTGAACCTCCTTATGCTGCAGCAAGCAACTCACTCCCAACCCAGAGGGAAACACTCCACCGTTTTCCGCAAGATTAACCCATGGCCTCAGACTTGGAGGTCCTGACTCTCATCCCGACCGCTTCACACTCGGCTGCAAACCGCCCCAGTGCATGCTGGAGGTCACGGTCTGATGTAGCCAACAGAACCACATCATCTGCAAAGAGCAGAGATGCAATTCTGAGGTCCCAAAACCGGACACTCTCCTCACCTCGGCTGCGCCTTGAGATTCTGTCCATGAAAATCACGAACAGAACCGGTGACAAGGGACAACCTTGGCGGAGTCCAACACCCACTGAGAACGTGCTTGACTTTGTGCTGAGAATACGGACGCAGCTCGCACTTTGTTCGTACAGGGACCGAATGGCACGTACCAACGGCCCCGGTACCCCATACTCCCGTAGTACCCCCCACGGTCATAGGCCTTCTCCAAGTCCACAAAGTTTTTTGTTATTTATTCTTTTAATTGCGACTATCTTTGCACAGAAAGTTAGCAGTAAGTTCACTTACGACAGATGCACACTTCTGGAGATTAGAACGACAGTCGCTCGCCGCCTACCGGAGTTTTTCAAGTCTTTCGACTTGTACGTCCCGCCCGGAGTCGTAGCTGGACTATCTCCGTCCTTCTTAGGCGCGATTACACACAAGCTTCGCCGACGGAGAGGGAAGCGAGCCGGCGTGCTAGTCAGGCTGAGACGTCGAGCCAATCGACCTCCACTACCCACCATTCTACTGGCTAATGTACAGTCTCTGGACAATAAGTTATGCGAGCTAAAGGCTCGTATTCAATTCCACCGGGAAACTAAGAACAATTGCATAATCTGCCTTACGGAGACATGGATGTCGGAGGGAGTTGCCGACTCAGCCATCGAGCCGACAGGATTTTCCGTCCACCGCGCGGACAGAACAAAGACTCTCTCTGGTAAAGATCGTGGAGGGGGGGTATGTCTCATGATAAACAGATCTTGGTGCAACCAGAGTCATGTGCAGACCCTCAAGTCTTTCTGTTCCCCGGACCTGGAGTACCTGATGCTTATGTGCCGACCATTCTGGCTACCTCGGGAGTTTACAGCAGTAACCGTGACTGCTGTGTACATTCCCCCTCAAGCCAACACGGACATAGCGTTGAAGGAACTTTATGGGGCTATCAGCGAACAGGAGTCGGCTCACCCTGAGGCTGCTTTCATTGTGGCGGGGGACTTCAATAAGGTAAACTTGAAGAAAGTTCTAGCGAAGTTGTAGCAACACATAATAAGCAACACACGGGGCGAGCGGATCCTCGACCACTGCTACACCCCCTTCCGGGACGGCTACAAGGCCCTCCTCCGACCTCCGTTCGGCAAATCGGACCACCGCTCGATCCAACTACTCCCTGCCTACAGGAAGAGACTGAAGCAGCAACCAATCGCTGTGAAGGAGGTCCAATGCTGGTCGGACCAATCGGAGTCTATGCTACAGGATTGTTTTGATCGAGCTGACTGGGACATGTTCCGGGTCGCGTCGGACAATAACATCAGCGAGTACGCGTCCTCAGTCACCGGGTTCATTAAGAAATGCATAGATGACGTTGTTCCTACTAAGTCGGTTCGGATTTATCCCAACCAGAAACCGTGCGTATTAATGGCGACTCGTTCGCACTGCACGCGCTAATTCACCGCTTTGACTTCCGGGCAATATGGCGGAATATACGAGAGCCCGCTACGACCTCCGCAAGACCATCGGCTCTGCCAAGCGGGAGTATAAGAACAGGCGGTGTGGACTACAGGAAGCGGAGAGGAGAGCACGCCGCCATCTCCATAGACGGTGCTGCAGTAGAGAGGGTCAGCAGTTTCAAGTTCCTCGGCGTGCACATCTCCGAGGACCTCACATGGACCACACACACCACACACGTGGTGAAAAAGGCCCAACAATGCCTGTATTTCCTCAGGCGACTGAGGAAATTCAACATGTGCCCCCGCATCCTCAGAACATTCTACTCTTCTACCATCGAGAGTGTTCTCACAGGATGCATCACCGTCTGGTACGGGAACTGCACCGCACTCGAGCACAGAGGGTGGTGCGGGCGGCCCAGTACATCGTTGGAGGTGAGCTCCCCTCCCTCCTGGATATATACACCATGCGGTGCGTGGCCAAGGCCAAACGGATTACTAAAGACAATAACCACCCCAGCCACAAACTGTACACACTTCTACCGTCAGGCAGGCGATACCGCAGTATCAAGTGCCGCACGAGCAGACTCAGAGACAGCTTAACAATAACAGCATATAACAATGTATATTTTATGACATTGATTTATATGTGTATTGCTCCCCTTCATATTTTTTGTATACTGTATATTTTATTTTATAGTTTTGCTGTTTTTTTTTTACTTTTTTCTTTTCTATTTCTATTTCTATTTTGTATTCTTTTATAACTGCTGTCGGGCGTTTTGCACATAAGATTTTTACTTACTGCTTATACTTGTGTAAACTGTGAAGTGATAATAAAAATACTTGAAACTTGAAACTTGAATCTCTCAGATCCTGATTTGAAAACAGGTGTGAGATCATGATGCAAAGACATGCTATGTCCGTCTGAACAGACAGAGATGACGTCTATCTTGCCAGTGACCAGCAATGAGGCAACCTAGCAATTATGAGCTTCATTCAAATGTTACTGCACCATTAGCGATATATTGTTTCACGATCTATGGACAAATTAACGTATTATAAGTTTGCTTTGGTCAAGTGATTTTCATAAGTAATTTTTTTGAAAAGCAGTTTTCAGCAAGGAAAGCTTGAAGATTGAGGTCTGAATGGAATTAACTATTTTTGTTTTTTCTTCAAAAATATTTTAAATTAATTTTAAAAAAGTCTACCAAATGTAACTATGGCAAGATTACAGCCTAATGCACACAGGAGAAAGTACTGAAACTGAAAACAAAGTAAAAGAGTGGATGGATAGAATTTCTAAAACATTAGTAAAAAAAAACAGATAAGGCGGAGGACATCAGCAGCATATATGATTGCCTGCAGAGAAGCAAAGGGGCATTTGTCTTGGAACAAAAACAATATAAAAATAGGCCATTGTGAAGCACGACCGGTCGTTCCTCCAGGGCTTCCTGCCTTTTTGGATGTTCCACCTGATACCCATCTCTCTAAAGGGTACTTGCTCTTCTTCCCCAGGTTACCCCATACTGCTGTTGAAGCGTTGTACCCCCCGGTGGGGGTTGTCAGAGTTGTGTTCGGAGCATGGGAGAGGATTGCTTGGCATCCTCTCCCATGAGCCCTTCTGAGCTAAGGTGCTTCTCAAATTTCTTCAGGGAATGAACAGGTTTGGGCAATGTCTTTTCAAGCAAGGGATATTTTAAACACAGATTTTTTTTCTCTCTCTTCCCCGTTTCCCAATATGTCTCTGTAGTGCAAATGACTTTGGTAGAGGAGGCTGGGTGGAACGTGTTGTAAATGGCTTCCTTTTCTCGTCCCTGCTGGGACAGAGTGGAATAGTAAACAGTGGGACAGGGGAAGGGGACAGGAGAGATATGGAGGAGGCCAACACACACCTCCCTAGCTGATTACTGTCCTCAGCGCTCCCCTCCGCTATGCCCGTGTGGTTCAATTAAAACCAGTCAATGCAAATGGAGAAGCCATTTTTATTTCTGTACTGTGCAACAAAGCACCCGCATAGCATCAGTGTCCTCTAGCAGGACGCTGTATATTCATTAGTGGTGCTGCTGGATGAAGATCTATGTGCTTAATACACAACACAGTCTCTCAGAGCCCCTTTTACCGTCTTTGACAAAAATGTCAAAAATGGTTTTCAGTCAATGTACGAGTTGAAAGCATCCAAGGTCTGGCTGGGAGCTCCGACGTCAGAAAGCCTCGCTACCAGCCACCAACTTAGCAATCCACACACCTGCCTTCAGCGAGGAGAAAGATCTTTCTAATCACCTGACTTTTGGCACTCATTCTGCCAGGCGCAGCATTTCTGCAGCTCTCTAATTTGGAGGCTGAGGGCTCGCGGTCACAGTCATTAGCATACGAGGGGAACGTGTAGAACTTCCCGCTCAGCGGGACAAAGTTTTTGATCATGGATCTGACAAGAAAGTGCGATAGATGAGTGGAGATGGGAGAGAGGTATGGTACCATCATGCTCAGACATGCTGCTGCTGCTCCATGGCAGGCGACTGGCAGGTTTTCTTCCCAAAATAAAACAAAACAACTGATACAGAATTCTAATTAATTATTCATTTAGTTGGCAAAAGTGACATGGTGATTGTTATAGTATTCATCTCTCTTAAAACATTTCTAGTAGTGGAGAATAGCGATATATGACTAGCGATAAGTGAAACCTTTATTTTTGGAAGGGAGGCCAACATTTTCCTTTCGTGGTGAACTATGGGATAATGGAATACACAATTATATCACAGTATTAATAATTCAAATGCAGAACACTGACATGGATTTTAAAGTAATCATCAGCTGAACTTTTATTGTATTGTATAATACTACATGACACAATGCGGCAGACTTAATGCGCTCCTACATTTTTACATTTTGGAGAAGGATTCCGATGGGATCCAGGCGAAACCGATCTGCAGAGAGAAACGTGTACTGGAGAGATCGGACAAGGTTACCTGTCCAGTGATCTAAATAAATGTAAAGCAAGAACTGCAATATTTTTGAATTACCTTTTGGTACAAATTCTTCTGGTTGCTAAAATACAAGAGAGTAGCCTCTAGAATGAAAAGATTTAAGATGCCATTAGCCTTGGCAATGCTTACGACTGCATCACAACAATTTGATGGATCAAACTCCATTGATTGGCTTGGTTCACTTAAAACCAAATCTAGGCAAAAACGTACTAATGACTGATGACCTTATACACCTGATGAGGGAGGTAATAAAGATTAGACATCTTACTCCTACCTCTCTCCACCTAGCTCTCTCCACCTACCCTCTACCCCCAACCCCTCATAGTCATGACATCCTGAACACCAGACAGCTCTGTAGTGCATTCCAATCTCAAGCACCACACATTTGCATGCTAATGAGCTAGTATCACATCTTGGCACTGTTATCACAAGATGGCAGAATTAATAACCCATTAAAAGACAGTAATTAAAAACAGAATGACAAACAAGGGAGGAGATGCCCTTTCTAAATCAGCGATAGTGTAGGCTTGGGGCCTCCACAGGGCCCCACATTGTGGCACTGTTGTTGCTAGACACTGCCAAGGTTGTGACTGGTAGACAAAGCAGGGCATGTGAGAAAATGTGTGAGTCATGTATGGCTAGTCATGAGGAATGTTTCATTAGGTGTGCAGTGTGCAAATGTACTCTTGGGAAGACAATCGATCATATTAAGGTGTGCATGGATCACAGATTTCAAAGTGGAAGCCTCCTTGGCTTTACATTGCACATTGTGCTGGGTTTATTTTGTCTCAATAGAAGCAGGTGTGTCTATGATTCTCTGGTTCTACATGTTTGGCTCAAACAATGTTGTCCAGCGATTTTATGTATTCTTTTGTTTAGTAGAATTTAGTAATTTCTGTCTCTCCTGTATTAGCCTCCACATTCTCTGTATTTACCTCCTCTCTCTCTCTCTCTCTCTCTCTCTCTCTCTCTCTCTCTCTCTCTCTCTCTCTCTCTCTCTGTTTCTCTCTGTCGCTCTAAATCTCTCTCTCTCTCTCTCTCTCTCTCTCTCTCTCTCTCTCTCTCTGTCACTCTAACTCTCGCTCTCTCTCTATACGCATACATGGGTTCATCCCAGTAGCTGCTACAGTGAATGTGTATGCAATATTGATGCTCGCTCCATGTGTTCATGCTCACAGTCGCTTGCTTCTGAGCTTGTGTGACTCCCAGGAGGTGCTCAACAACTTCACCATCTGTCCTGAAACAAAGAAAAGAAGAAAATTTGAGGGGAAAAAACCCCACAACGGTGTCTTTCTAATTCACTGAGGAACATTGTTGACCAGATACAGTGTGCCGGGGAAGACGGAGCGTTCCCTCCATCTGTCTGACAAAAATCCGGAACATACCACAACGATCATATGTGTGCTGAAAATCCATCCTCATAACTCAATGTATTGGTATGAATGGGATGGCTCATCCCTATCAATGCTGCAACCCTGTCCCATGCTGGGCTGCTAATAACTCATAGCAAGTTCCTTATGTTCTTGTCTCGATCAATGTTGGAGAGAACCGCAACCTTATTCTACTGCTCAGAAGAGTGCAGAACAGCCCCGTCAGCAGTTCATGTGCACTGAATCAATAGAAGCATATTGTATCTGTATTAAGGGTTCCAGGCTGGTTGTGCCCCGCTGAGAACACTGCAAAAAGCAAAAAAGAAAGAGACGAAAGAATGAGCAAAAGTTGGTGCAGAGAGAGGGACTGAGAATGAAAGAGAGACATAGAGAGGGAATGAGAGAGAGATGGAATGGGAATGACTGCAGTGCAAGACTACAAAATCAATGACAGCTAATAAGTAAACAAGCTGCTGTAACAGCACCTATTGATGTTGTGACACCTTTCATTTGAGACGCATCTTTTGGGTCCATTAAGAGCTACTCCTGCAGCCCGTACCGTGCATACTATGAATATGCAAATAGGCCTGCGCTCTGCCATCCATTTATCCTAGTTTAATCAGGGTAGCCCTGAACATTTTTGGCTTGTTTTAGCATTTGTTAAAACAATTACGTTCTGTATTCAAAGATACATTCTCCAAATAAAATATGTCCTAAAAAACTAATTGACTTGGTTGGTGGTTAAAAGCAATGTTGTATAAAAAGGTATAAAATGGAAGAGATGGGCGTGGTAATAACACCTCCTCAGTAGAAGGTCGATGTCACATAGGAGAGAGACGAACATATGACCACCCACACAGAAAGAGCCCCATTAGCTAGTTCCAGACTGGATGGATGCTAATTACACAGAAATAGCACCTTAGCAGAGCCATAGAGTTTTTACTCCCCCCGTTTATCCCATTAACACAGTGAATGGTACAATTTACACAAATGGCTACTTCAATTTATTACAAATCCTGTCTGTTCTTTTGCAAAGAAATATTGATGCTGTTTCACAGTTAAGTACACAGATGTATTAGTAATATAATAAGTATAATGTCCAGGTCCAGACTTGAGGACATTAGGGGCTTAGCGTGGACCTCTGTATACATTTACATATGCTTTATATACATTCCTTGATCATTTAAAATGTGTAATTTGTTCATCAAATCTGTTGTTTAATTTCCAGATTAATTATGAAATGATGAAATTAAAAATATTAGTTGTTGTCAATAATTATTATTGAGTAGAAGCAACGTACTTCACAACTGCTACCATTAAACATGTATTGACACACACACACACACACACACACACACACACACACACACACACACACACACACACACACACACACAGAGAGAGATTAATCTACTTCAGGCTGTGGTTTCACAATATTGACCCGGAGGACTGGTTTCAATGTTGAGTTTTTTCATAA